>CAJVPY010002987.1:0-14936 GCA_910591965.1 Dentiscutata erythropus | reverse complement strand
AGATTTAACGTTGTTAAGGAAGTGTTCTTGCAAAGTGCATCAGCTAATGCTTTTCCTGCTTCGGATCCAAGTTTATTATACTCGAGATTTAACATTGTTAAGGAAGTGTTCTTGCAAAGTGTATCAGCTAATGCTTTTCCTGTTTCAGATTCAAAATTATTATTACCGAGATTTAATGTTGTTAAGGATGTATTCTTGCAAAGTGCATCAGCTAATGCTTTTACTGCTTCAGATCCAAGATTATTATTATAGAGATTTAATGTTGTTAAGGAGAAGTTCTTGCAAAGTGCATTAGCTAATGCTTTTTCACCTTTGGATCCAAGATTATTCTGTCGAAGATTTAACATTGTTAAATTTGTGTTCTTGCAAAGTGCATCAGCTAATGCTTTTCCTGCTTCAAATCCAAGATTATTATCTCAGAGATCTAGCGTTGTTAAGGATATGTTCTTGCAAAGTGCATCAGCTAATGCTTTTCCATCTTCGGATCCAATATTATTACTATAGAGATCTAACATTGTTAAGGAGGAGTTCTTGCAAAGTGCATCAGCTAATGCTTTTCTACTTTCTGATCCAAGATTATTACTATTAAGATTCAACGATGTTAAGGAGGTGTTCTTACAAAGTGCATTTGTTAGCTTGTTTATTTCCTCCAAACCAGAAAATCTATTATT
Source organism: Dentiscutata erythropus (assembly GCA_910591965.1). Classification (NCBI taxonomy): domain Eukaryota; kingdom Fungi; phylum Glomeromycota; class Glomeromycetes; order Diversisporales; family Gigasporaceae; genus Dentiscutata; species Dentiscutata erythropus. The sequence goes on along the minus strand of CAJVPY010002987.1, from coordinate 14,265 downwards.
AGAAAGATCCCAAATTGAAGCACTTTTTTAATCATTAGAACTATGATGACTGTTTTTGAGTATTTCTTCAAAAAGTTCTAATGCTTTAAGAAATTTGTGTTGGTTGAAACATTTTCGTGCTTTCTTCTCAAATTTTCGAGAGTAATGTTATCCTGCTCTAAAGTATTCAAATTTATCATATTAGGTAAATAAAGTGGAGATGAAGTTGTAATTTCAAGTGAATTTTTCAATTTGTTTATATTGCCTTGGCCACTTGAGAGAATTTTGCTATTCTCGGATAATGTTTGGTAGAATTATATTGACTTAAAGGTTCAGTAGAAATAAGTTGCTTTAAAGTATTAAGAATTAATTTTGTTTCTGGGTGCTTGGCAGAATTATTGTCCCAAAATTTTTGGTAAAGCTCAATATATTGAGATGGTGTACCTTCTATAAGTTTTTCTCTATTTCTTAGGAAGATGTGAATTGCAAGTGATTCTCTTGTTACAAAAGATTGAAATAGTGGTTTTTTGCTTGAAATTTCCCAAAGAATTACACCAAAGCTATAAACATTAGATTTCTTATCACGCTTATATTTGTGATCAACAAGGCTCTTAGGTTTCATTTATGCCAGTATCTCATGAATAATTGAGTTTGAAGTCATAGGCATTTCATTTTTAATCTGCTTTGATAATCCAAAATCTGTAATTTTTGGTTGTCTTTGATGGATTAAGATATTTTTCGAATGCTAAATTTATTAAAATAAATCATTAAAATACAAAAGTACGCATTAGTAATAACTGATAAATATAAAATCTACATATTAAATATAAGATAGTACTTACCAGATCTCTATGAATAATATTATTATTATGTAAAAACAAAAGTCCGAGCACTATTTCCTTAGCAATGAATAGTTTATCTGTCTATTACAATTTCGTAGAATTTTTTTTTAGATATTCTCATAAAGTTTCGTCGTTAGCATATTGTAAAACCATATTATAATATCCACTGTTATCTATGTATTCAATTTGATAAATATTTATAGTCATTTGAAATATTTATAACTTCAAAAATTATAAATTGCTTGTATGCCTTTCGTGACTCCATATAAAGTAATAACGTTTGGATGATAAGAAACTTTTCATAATAGTTTAAGCTAATATAATGAATTATAAAATTAATTATTCTATTCAGTAGTAGAATACCAGTAAAGTTTTAATATAACAAATAATACCTCATTAATAAAATCTTTAATAATTCTTTCATTAATGTTTGCATCAACTTTATAAGGCATTTAAGAGCAATGGTTAATTCGTTGTCTCTCCACTCATATTTAAGAACCTTTCCAAAACCTCCAACACTGATCAAAATAGGGTCTATAAAGTTATTGTATTCGATATAATTAATATGTCCATCAGAAATAGCTTTTCAAGCCATTCTTCTGGTATGCTTGCCATAACTTTTTTTGTTTGTACTGTATTAGTTTTAGTTAAAAAAAACAACGTTAGTGCGTATACGTATGTACATACGTACATATAATTATAACATTATAAATAGATTATGAATTCTCATATTCACATGACACAAAATACATTATGTACAGTCGAATATATGCATGTATGTAAGATTAGCCAATGGCTATAATTTTTATTAGGAAGGATTATCATTTATTAATTATAGGAAGAAATCATATTAAAAAGTACATTTTCTGGAACCTACTACATATATTGCATCATGCTATCATGCTAACCTTGTATTAGTATGTATGCGCACTTTTTCATACTGTGGGCTTTAACGTTAACAATCTTGATACAAATATAGCTTTAGTTGATTGTTGATCATGCATAAACATGATCACTAACCAGATATCAAATACTGGTACATACGCATGCTACCCCAGTTATGCAAAATACAGGAAATCCAAGGCGTTGTACACTATTCCTGATATAGGCAGAGACATACAAATAAAGATGAAATCATGTGAACAGGTTGTCCAATCGGAATCAAAATTGACACATCACTTAACTTGCCCGTAAACCATACACTTCGTACTTTGTACTCCATTCCTGGTAAATATTAAAGTTGATCAAAGAACCTTCGCGACCAACTTTACAGAGATGATTTTTGTGAAGATACTGGAGAGATAATATGACTCAAATATTCGGGCCAAATGGCATATTTTACAGCTATTGTAAAAATTTATTCCCTTCGTTTGAATCATTTTGAGCATGCCACACTGCAGCAATGGAATTTCTCATGTGACACAAGTTTTTGGGTGTCACTACGGCCAATTATAGTAAAGATTTTCATAAAAAATTTTTTTTCTAGTTTAACTTTCATTTAATTATTTTAGCGTACATATTTGTACGCTAAAATGTACGGTTTAAGGGATAGTTATTTCAATAACATAATCTGCTTGATATTGTCCATTGTAATAACTATGCTCTACAGATTTTAAATACCATGAAAATAGCTTTCTTTTATCCTTATCTGTGATTCTGCAATGCAGATATAATATACACATAGTTATATTCATAGTAGAATCTCACTTTCAACAAATTTTCAGACCTACTAAATATCTTTTTTATCCTTGCTCTGCCTATAGGAAAAAATTCAACATTAAATTGTCCATCTGAATTATATTTTTGCAAAATTTAAATAACCACATTTTTTCATCCTTGTCTGTACATATTAATAGTTTATTCGGATTGCCACTTTTAGCAAATTTCAAATACTGCTTAGATGCATTTTTTTTCATTCTTAGCTATGTCTGTATTATTTTTGTAACATAGTTCAAGATTATAGCGTCCATTTAAATTGCCGGACTTCAAATAACACACAAATACATTTTTCTTTTTTTATCTTTTAATCATTTTGGCAATATAATCCAAGGTTATTTTATCAAAAGGATTGTCACCTTTAACATATTCCAAATACAACAATTTTATCTCTGGTAACTTTTAAATCAAAAAATCAAATTATATACATTTAACTTTGCGTATAATACAAGATCTACTTAAGACATTATGAATTCTTTTTTTCCATAAATGTATTTAGTTCGAGTCCTTATTTAGAGCTCTATATTGCATTATAAGCTTTCTAATAAATGCACAGAACTTATTTGCCAAGTTTTACTTATTTATCACATTATATCAGCTGATTTACATTGTCTAATAGAGAGAGGAGCTCATTGTTTATAATTTTGGTCAAATTGGCAGATCATTTGGCCAGATCTAAAACAACCCAATTTTAAATCTGGTCAAATATCTATAATTTCGACCAGAATTATGGACGATGGTTATTTTATTGATTTAATGAAGTACTATACAAGAATTATTAATCGTATGAATATAATCACTAAACTGTTTTATGAAGTTTTTTGAATGTAGTTACAACAATCAGTATTACGTTGTTTTGATTTTTTCATAGTTGCATGAATGAAGCAATTCTGATTTGTTGATAGCAACTATTCATATAATAGGTATAAGAGTATCTTTTCGACTTTTGATGGAAAATAATTGTTAAGCAAAGCTGGAGGTTTTGTGCTGAAAAATGCAAAACCTAGTTGACAAACCTGATGAAATTGTAAAGGTAATGAGCCTAATAAAAGACGAAGAAACAGATGAATATTTTTGAACTTATTAAAGATGGTGTGAATAAAAATGACAAAAATAAGAAATTTATAAAAATTACAAACCTAATTTATCCAATAATCTGAGATTATAGTTTGGTTTTAAGATGAAAACCTAAGGTTAAAAAAAAAGATGGAAGAGACTTTCCGGAGAACAGCAACACAGTAATTCAAGTCAAGAGAATAAACCCTGATAAAATGGTGAAACTCTAATTAGTGCACGGCAAAATCAAACAAAAACTTGATTTTCAAGTTTTCGAATCCATCAATTTATAGAATTGGGCATTAAATACGAATTTTATTTTTAGTAAATATATAAATTTAACAGCCATCCGATATTACTTTAGACTTCATGTTAACTTATCATGAAGTTTAAAAACAGATTAGGGTAAAAATAGATTTTGTAATTAAAACATAATACTGTAAATCGATAAATTTAAAAACTCAAAAATCAAGTTTTTATTTGATTTTGCCGAACATTAACTCCAATATTTTTAACCTAATATTACATAAAAATAAATTATGTGTTTGAATATAAAAAATTTAAAAATTAAAACATAGCTATAAACACTTAGCAACATACATGAATAGCTGACATAACTTAATGTAATATACAGTAGATAATGTTAATAATGTTGACAACATCATAATGTCAGGAAATAGCGAGATATGCGTAACGAATTGCGTGCACGTGAATTAGATAACAAAAGTTAAAATTATCTCCAAAAAAGGACATCAATAGGATCAGTATCACTTTCATCAGTAAACAAATCGGGAATTCTACTATCAATTTTATTGCTTCATGTACAGACGCACGGATTATCACAGTAGTAGTATCTAATGCATCATATGTTACATAATAGATCGAAGACCAGAAGACTTCATTTTATTCTAAACCTTTTCTGATAATTGGATCAAAAACGTGGTTGTCCCAACTGAAACCAAGTAAAGCTTTAATATGATGTAAATATTGCTCTAAAGAAACAGCATTTATGAGGGCTTTACGCTTTGAATTAATATTGTTGTAAAGTCCTTTTCATAAACTTTTTATTATTCATGACTACAGCTCTTAATGCTCTTGTATTAATCTTTGTTCTTTGTAGATTTTATTTGAGCACAAAAAAAAAAAAGAAAAAGCGACTATCCATTTCATTATTATTATTTTTATTATCATTTTAATAAAAAAATCTCAAATTAAAAAAACCCCGATGGTGGCACAAATAAGAAAGCTAAACAAAATGCTGCATAAAAATAACTTTGAAAATAAAGACTTACGAAAAGACAGAAGACATAGAAAAAAGGTCAGAACTAGAAATTTACATTTATAAGCCGATCAAAATTTATTTATTTATTTTTTGCAAAGTTATATCAGAGTAGCAACTAAAGTTTTAGACTATTTGTATTTATTTTATTTTATTTATTTATTTATTTTTATCTATTCGATTACAAATTCTCTTTTTCAAAATATGAAATATTGTGTAATTTAGTGATATAATTAAAGCTTGTCAGACTGGATATGCTATTATGTAATTTTTGAACTTAGTAGTGTTAAACCAAATATAATAAATAGGATTGGACTACGAGACCTCATTTAAGTTACAAAATATAAGTTACTAAGCAGGCAACTTGAAGACTTATTTTAAAAATAATATTTATATGATTACGAATTTGAATTCTAAAGCAGGTCAGCTTTAAGATTAATTGAACAGCATTAAGTAGTGTAACATTCTTAGTCATATAAGTTACTTAAATAACTTATGTACCAAACTTTTTTCATAAAATTTATAAATTTTTTGCACAGGTAAATTAATAATTATAACAAAAAGTATTACTTTTTAACTTTGAGACTCTATTTGACAAATATCTTCTAATAATCAACGATATATACGAAATGGTCTGACTATTTTAAAAAAAAAAATAATCATAATTGATGTGATAATAGATTAATCTTAAAGTAATTTAAATAAATAATCTAAATTAGAAGCAAGAGATGAAGAAGAGCTATTAGGTAAAGAAAGTGTCATTAAAATTAATGTGCGTGTTATTATTTAACGTAATGTAATTAGTATCAATATGTGGAAAGAAACCGTTTTGGGTTGGCTGGTTAATGTTGAAGGAATGGGTACGCCAAATTGATATTCAGTTAAAGTAAATGTGTGATCCTGTTCGATATTTGCGACTTTACCGATGCGTTATCTAAAATCTTTTATATATTTTTAACATATGTAATTCTAAAGCTAGCTAACACATTTCTTTATTTATTTATTTATTTATTATTTTTATGCCACTTCACATTCTTACTAAATACTTCATAGATAGATTATTTTACTTATTACGTTTATTTTTCTTTCTCTCGCGAAGTTATTTTCAAAAACATTAGCTGATCTATTGGCCGTTTTTGGTCCTCTCTTTTTAACTGATTTAACGTAAGTACACTTGAGGTTATATGATGCACAATATGTACAAGTAGCTTCTTCGGAACATTTTGTGTGTTTTTTTCGGCAATTAGTACATGCATTAGTTGCGTAAGGGCCGCGTCATTGCTCATTTGAATAAGACATGGCCAACCAAAGTATTTTACTAACAAGTATAAATATAATAAATACAGAAGATATTAATAATAGCATTAAATATTTGCTCTCTTAAAGTTTATGATTAAAAAAAAAGGATGCGAATGTTTTTGTATTTCAGTATTTATAAAAAAGGTTTATTATGATAGTACATTAACGACAATAATTGTTTGAATTTCAGGAATTTACGCTTTCGTGTAACAAACGTTTTCGTGTAACAATATTTGTCCACCTTTTTCGGAAAGTCATCTTTTACCGATAATCACACTGCATAAGATGGCGGGAAATTTTTATTACTAAAATAGAATATAGAACCAATTTTTATTATAAAGTGTACTTTATATGGTCACAACAGAACAATAGTAGAATTACTATTCGACAAATATCAATTACAAATATTTGTCTGCTTTCCATATTTATCATTTTTGTCTTTCATTTGTTCGTAAGGAAAAAAGTTTGTCCCATGATTGACCAAATTTGTTAAATATAGTATACTGTATTGATGAACTAAGAGATTTACAAAAATGTACTCATTATAAGTATTTCTGTTAAGAGTCTGTAGTATTTTGCAAGGTTTTGTATATCAAAAAAAAAAAAGTTAGCAAAAACGAATTTCAACAATGGTAAGTTTCATGGATCTTGGTTCCATTTCTTTTATGTAGGCTTTCAAGGTTATTCATATTTTAATAAAAGGTATAAAAGATATTTAAAAGATTGTCCTTCGGGCGAACCTGATAAACTCGAGTTTCAAAAAAATATACAAATCAATTTTCCCCTCACGATCATTTCCGGTTTGCTGAATACGTTTTTGATATATTTGATGAAAATAAGAATGGAAAAATAGAATTCAAAGAGCTTATAGTAGGTGTCTAAAAAAAACAAAAAGGCATATTCGGGCCAATAAGAATTACAGTAATACGTATATTAAATATAGAATCATTAAAAAACCACCAAAACCTTTTTAGTAACTTTTCATCTCACCTATAGGAAACGCCGAAGAGTTATTTTGACCAATCGTACCTTTACTAACAATAACTGTTTTTTACTATTTGACAAACGTATGGTACAAAAGTTTTGATGTAACAAATGAACACACAAAAAACACAAGTTATGTTGTCAAAAATGGAAGCAAGCAGAATATAAAATTTTATATCTATCAGATTTTATGGCACATCTATTAAAAATTGAAAATTATGATGCTAAAAAGGAAAGACAGAAATAAATCAAATGGGACTATATTAAACTGGATAAATTATTTTATCAATCTTTATCAAGGCCGTGATTTTTAAACCAAGAACTGAAACAACTCCTGAGATAATTGTGCCGTATAAATATATCGTCCGGAAAGTTAGGTCGGAAGGGCATTAACATTCGGATGTAAAAAAAAATCACTATTTACGTAATAATATATATTCGTATTGTCATTAGCTTACCATTATTTGATTTTTTTTCCTGCAGAAGAAATTTGTTGCAAGGATGTAATTTAAATTTTAATCTGTTATTTCGTTAATTATAAGCAAAGAACCATCAAATTAATGCTTGATAAACATCGAACTAGAATTTGAAAATAAGAAAAGCCCAACCGTCTAAAAAAGATATTCAAATCAGGTTGATATTTTAAATTTTTAATAATTTCTCGCCGGCATTGAATATTGAACACGAAAAATCCGAATCCTTATCAATAGGCAAGTTAGTGTCTTCAGAAAGAAATATCAACCAATTTGAATGAAGTGGGCGTAAAAAAGGATCATTTGCAAAAAGAGTACTGTACGTAGTTTATCGAAGAATGTCATAAAAAAACAACCCAAATAGTTAAAAATAAATAAACTGTTAGAATATTGAAATTCAAGTTTATTTGTATTGTTTCTATGTATTAAATATATATTGTAAATTGCATTCAATTGTTATTGAAAAAAATAAAGCCTTAAAAAATTTTTTGAAGGCATATTTTCTGGACCATCACCCAAACCATCATCCGAACCCAACCTGGTACACATTTTCTGGGCGCTAAATAATTTTCAATCATATTTACCAATATTAAAATGTTATTTCTAACGGTGCTACAAAAATTACTGTAGTGTGGTTCTATCATGTCTACAAAATTCGCGTTATTGTATCAAATTTATGAGAATTCGTATCACATTTATATAGACCGTCATTTTTATTTATTATTGCTTGATCAGACTTCATTTCCATAACGAGAAAAAACATATGGAAAATATGCTCGCTATCTTAAATGGAACTAGTTCCACATCTTATATGATATCTAGAGAAAAAAAATATAAATCTATAATTCCGGAGGCTTTATTCTCAATAAGTCACATAGGAAAATGACTTATTGCATTGAAGATAATCAATGGGCAGTATTATCACGAATAAGTAAGAGGCGGTGCGACCGGGTTTTAAAATTAGCTTGCACAAGATGCACATGTACGTACGTACGTACAAGAATTTTGTAAAAAAAATTTATGCGTGAAGTAAAATTTTGGAAAAAAAGTTGCACAAAATTTATGTAGTAAATATATATTTTATAAAAACTATATTCGTAGCAAAAAATTTACTTACTTGCAACTGTGCAAGTAAGTTTTGTTCTGAATCTTAAACACTATGTGCGACTTACAAGATCATACAGTACATATCAAACATGACTGAATACATTCGAGCTCAATCAGGACGTATACATTTGGGAAAACGGACGTTACTAGATAGAAAAAATTCGAACTTCAAGCTCAGTAATCGAATAGTTGAGGGAATTAATTCTACATTTTAAAGGTTTATTCGAATTGAATATACAACCGGACCCACCACAATACCTGCTGACAAAGGATCAACACTCAGTTGAATTAGAAATAAAGGGTTTCTGGAAGACACATCATTAGTAACTGTTCCAAAATAACAATCCATCTTATTCACGTTATGAATATACAGTATTTGTGAGTATAATTCATTTTGACAAGGGTCAACGAATAGAAAAAAGAGAAGACTTGTTATAATCTTTCACAGAACACACTCAACTAACATCAAACTACATGATACAAGTCAAAATATTTTTTTAAAAACCCACCTATTTTAACTGATGACATTAAAAAGAGGCCCCGGTAAACAAATTAATAATTATTCGTTCCCTAATCTTGACTAATCAAATTTCAAATTCAGTTGTGACGTAAAAAATCGAAGCGAAAAAAAAACCACTAAATTTTAATTAAGAAACTACTTCTGCGGCCTAATTAAAAATGTCCCTCATGAAATTTACCACTAAACATAAACTCTAACCCTAACTATAACGTAGTTTTATTGACTTTAATTTTTTACAAGAGTGGAACAATTTTTTGTGGGTGCTTTACCTAAAATCTTTTTCTTCTGACGTCACTTAGCCTTATATACAACTGTTGATTTTCTTAACATAGCCCTTCACACTCTCACTCTACATAGTAGTTTCCTGATTTTGCTATTTGTAAAACCTTTATATATGTATTCTTCTGAGAATGACCATAAGTGTGCATTTATAGAAGGATGTGTTTAATAAAATAGTTTGTTTTTTAAAGTCGTTAGTAGTTGTGTTTAGGTATATTGTATAAATGGTGCAGGTATAGTGCATACTGTCATGGGGGCACGTCTTGAATGTGTGCCAGGTTGGTGGCGCAGTTTACCTAAGCCCCGGTGATCAAAATTAATTGTAATAATTAATATAATCAACTTTTTTATTAAGTATTATAATTGATATTTCTATATTTATTTTTTATTTTATTGGATTTTTCCATACTCTTTCTGCTCAACATTAACAACTATTCATAAATAGTATGGATGAACTTCGAACGTTGTAGAAGGCTAAACTAAATGGATAATAACTAACTATCACACAAAACAACTAACAACACTAGAAATCTATAAAGCGGCAAGACCAAAACTCCAAAATTGGTAGGTGTCGATCGAAGCATGGAAGACTTGGTCCGAGTTTTTTTCAGAGCTTGGATCTTGTAGTCACAATATTGGGACTCAGATAAGTCTTCTTTTACTTATTATCTGATATTAGCTTGTATTGTATTATGTCAATACAATACTTATAACTCTACTTATTCTTTCTTTTCGAATCTACTGCTTATTTTGGGATCACGTGTCACGTGGGTCACGATTATTAATTGATATACGTAATCGTAGAATAATGGCGAAATTGATCAAGGTTCAATCAATAATTAATTTAATATAAAAGGGTTCTGAGTACTAATCGTGAATTTTCTCTCTTTACTCTTATGGTATGAAAATACTGAGTTTGCACTATATCACGGGGACAAGGATAATAATATAAAATGAAAATATGATAATGTTTTTAAGCAAAGTGAACTACTACTATTATGACTTCGTAATTAAAACTCGAAGTGAGTTGTTTTTATTCAATTATACATTGGGTCTTTATATACATTTTTCAGCATAGGAGATTTTTCTAACATATCTTCTCTATCTACTCGATCTACATTATCTACTCTTTCTGCTACTTCTGCGGGTCAAGCAAATTCCGGGCTGAAGATCGCTGAAGATCACTTCCGATCATAAATTTCGTAGATCGGATCCAATAAAATTACAGGATCTTGTGTAACAAAACAAACGCAAAAATTGCAAAAAATTGCAAATAATGCAAAATTTTACTATGCTAACTAACTTCCGACCTTTAAATAAAAGTCTTCGGCACGAAATTTTAGTCATAGGGAGCATTTTTATATACTAAATATATAGGAAATTTTTGATATACTATGACCCAAAATTTTTAGGCTGGAAATGATTTTAAGCCCGAAATTTGCTTGACATAAGGATACCCCTACTTCTGCCTGATCTGCCATTTCTGCCATATCCGACAGATTTGGTAGATTTGGCAATCCAACCAAGCAAAAATTATTCCAAATTATCTCAGTGACGATCTTTCCCTCTTACAATGCACATATGATATTTTGAGCGTAATGCCAAAAAATTGGCATTGGTACATGGAGTTAACGAACAAAGGTTTTTTTTCTACATTTATTTGGATTTTTTTTTTTTAAATAATATCAATACATACAATCATCGATATATTTCTGATTAATTTGAAAAGATTATGATTTTCTACAATTTATCTGCTCTTTTATTATTTTCATTTATTAGTATTATTTTTATTATTTTTATTAGGTCAAGTCACAAAAGGCAATTCCTTTTATGCTTCATTATAGCCTGGTTCTATTTTGCAAGACCATTTACAAATTCAGAATCATTTAATAAAATATTAGAAGTAACTTCAAAGTATACTTATTATTAATTTTTTTTGTTGAATTAATAAATAATTTATTTTACAAAATGAAGAAGTAACAACTTTTAGATTGAGCTGAATGAAGTTAATGTTTTAGTAAAATAATTGGTGGTTTTTCAGTTGAGCAGAATGAGAGGTTGATATTTTCTTGCAAGAAATCAAAATTAATTACCAAAATGCTAATTCTAATGTTTTACCACTTTGAATAAATTTATTACAAAATATTGCATATCAAAATTGCTTCAATCTCACAATTGACTTCCTTATTGCATGGTAATAGCTATAACACAGATTTGTCACATGTTAAAAATAATGTTATAATCTATGAATTTGATAAACGACGTAAGTTGAGTAGGTCTATCGAGCTAAAAAGTCATTATTTTTTTCTTATCAATACTGTTAATCTTTGTTAACAGTGATTTAAATGTTGAGTCTTGTAATTTTACTATGGTGTGGCTAACTATGCCACCAATCTGGCACACTTTCAAGGAATGCAATTTTATAGAAAACTAGTAGAAAATAAAAAAAACACTTGATAAAGTTAAAAGTAATAATTATATTAGCGAAATATTTAATAGCAACGCATTAAAATTAGAAATAATAGGACAAAGCTCCTTTTACGATAAATTTATAAGTGTTCAATTGATAACGATATAGAAAAAATAATTTCTGAATTAATGCTTAAACCAGATTCATTGAATCGATATTATATTATGTCATTGGTTTACTAAATTCAGTAATAATGATGATTATAATTCTATCAGACCAAGAGAAGTTGATGACCAATCATAATTGTAGACATTACTAACAAAGTCTGGTTCATCATCCACAATATTATTGATTTAGGTAGATATAAACTAGAAAATAAATAACAAACCTATAAAAGAAATAATGAGTTATTTAAATAGGCCATAGTTAAGATAAGCTTTGTAACTTACATCTAATTGTTGAAAGGAAATTTTTTTGTTAATAGTTAAAGCTCAATATTCTTGATCCAAACATGACTTTTATATATTTAACTAGGATTATATAAATAAAGTTTGTTTGTTTTTTATATATATATAATATGTACAGCATGTACAGTATGTATTTAGCATTAAATTTCTCTTGAGATAATTTTATACTCAAACAGTTTTTCACGATAAATTCAAAAAATAAATTCTGTGAATAAATTTTAGATTTGTATCACAAAAAAAACCTTTATTGTACACATAAAAATTATTCAATTAAATATGCTTGACTAAGTCATACATATCTGTTTTTTACAAAATCTATATCATAGTGATCTTGTGTTATCAATTTTGACCAGCCTGATTTGAGAGTTTACAACATAGTTCCAAGTTTTTTTGTTTACATAATCAGTTTTTTTGCCTAACTTTGGTATAATTAATTATAATTGGTTAAATAAATACATGTTTTTTAATTAAACACCTGATTTTTAAAATATTATAAACATTATAATAAAAACAAAATGAAGAATTTACAAAAATCGAGAACTCTTTCCGATGATCACTGTAACCAAAACCGGAGCAGAACCAAAGTGCAAGAAAAGTTACAACAGTACTAGATAAACTTGCAGTGAGCGATTAGAATAAAATAGTAGTTGTTGTAAGAGGAAGATTTTTTCTTAAGACACTAGACCTCAATAAAAAGTAAATAGGCTAGTTTTTTTGAAAGAAGGTTTTTTGGCAAAGAAATTTTTGGAAAAACAGAAAAATTGACTAGACCCCAAATGCAGATCTCTACTTGTGACATGTAAACAAACAACAACGTGACAAGTTTACAAATTAGGTTATTTAATGTAAACAAATAAACAAAGAAGCAGACACATAAACAAACAAACCAAGAATAGAAGTCTAGATTGTTATGCAGGAACCGGTAACACTAAACAGCCCGGAAACATCGAAAATGTCGAAGAGTTATACAAAGCTTGAGGAATACCGAGGCATGTTTAAAAGATCGGTAAATGAACAGAATTTGATAATAGAAAATCATAAACCCAACATTTTGCATAAAGATAAAGAAATCGCAGCACTTGTTGGTACAGAACCAGAAACAGTGTGTGTGTTCCGAAATGTAATTGAGCTTTACAACTATTGTAAGTATCTGCGAGCTAGAGAAAGCGAACTAGTCAGTCAAGATAAAAGTATAGTTTCTAAATTAAAGAAACAGGACATTAAAAGTTTAATAGACCATAAAGTTGGATGCGTTGATTATGGTATTAAAGAGATCCAGTCCAACAAGAAGTCTGGATGTGTAGTAAAGAAGATAGTAAGCAAGTAAATATACTTGAAGAAGCATTTGTTGTAACTCCAGAGAAGAGTAAAGAGCAAGATGAAGATCTTAGTGGAAATAAGGATAAAAGAGCCAAATTAAACCACGATAGATCAGCAAAAGCTTTGGAAAAGCATGATAAGATGGTAGTTGATAAACAAGATCCATTACAATGAAAAGAAAGTGTAGTTGGAGAAGGGAACATTAAAGATGGTGAGGTGCAAGTTAACATACACCAGGATACAGTGGTGGTAAAGCCAAAGCCGATACATATAATAGAAGTACCAATCGAACCAGAAGTAAGTAAAGAAATTGGTGAATCAACGAATAGTTAGCCAGTAGAACATCACGTGAATCTTGCACAGTTTGAGACTCATACAATATGGGATATACCTCTCAAAGTACACCCTGCACAAGTACGCAGATGCCTTCACTTCTATGGTAAAACAAAATTCGTATAGTGGAAACCATGTGGCAAGAGTAAAGCACTTGAATTCTCAATTAAATTTTGGAGTGAAAAGAGAATGAGAGATTTT
>CAJVPY010002986.1:0-14936 GCA_910591965.1 Dentiscutata erythropus | reverse complement strand
CATGTCGTAATTATTATTACAATTACTACTTTTGTAGTAAATAATTACTGCATTACGACAAATTGCATTTTGAATTACGGCACCAAACATTAGGCACGCACTGGGTTTTTTTAGAACCCGCGTGGGATTTTTAATATGGTCTCAGATAAAATTATCTGGCCGGCATTACCATATCATCTGGCTGGCATTAATCCAATATCTGGCCTGCATTAATTTATTTACCGTAAATTCTCGAAATAGTGGGCATGGGTGCTATTTCGAAATTTGGCCCAAATTATGCTTAATTCGGGCCGAAATTCGAAATAATGCCCATACGAAAATTTACGGCAGAACAAGAAATTTGATTTTCAATTTTTTCATGAATTTTTATCGGACACAAAAAATTAAGAAACCCGCGGATTTATGATCCTATCCCGCACGGGATACGCATCACGCGCGTGATCCGCGCGGGATTTTTGAAGAAACTGCGATTTGCCCATCTCTACTCACATTATTAATTTTATTTTAATATTTCTTTTATGCTTAAAGATGGTGTTTATTTTTAGTGAATATTATTACATCAAACTGAATGCTTTAATTATTCTATTAAATTAAATTAAATGAGCGATTCAAATACACATAGAGTTCTGTGAAACTGCTCTTTTGCGTTCTAAAGTTTCTTAAACTAATCTCCTAACCTTAATATAAGTCATATATTTTATATTTTAAATAAAATTATTACAGTAATACGTAATATAATATAATACTTTACTTGACTTCCAAAATTTAAGAAAAAAATTACAATAATTTCATTGTTTTTAGTTTTTAATAATAATTTTTAATAAATATGCCAAATAGAAAAAATAAACAAACTTAGTATAATGTGTTTATAATAAATGCACTTTTTTTCGCGTGATTTAAATCAAAAATTTTATATTAAGGGGTTTCTGAGCTAAAAAAAATATATCTTACCGTATCCTGCCGTGAATAAGGATGTAATTTTCATACCCAAGTTTCTCATGATCTTGTGATCGTATCTGTGTAATTTTGGTATCTTTCGAATCGTTTAGATAAGCTGATTCGAATAATACCAAAATTATACAGGTCCGATCGCTAGATCATGAGAAACTTGGATATGAAAATTGCGAAAGGTGGGTGCTTATTCACAGCAGGGTACGGTATTTCAGAAATACACAAGGTTATTGAAATTCTTATTGTGATTCAAAATCTTGAAATTGGAGACATAAATTTTGCGAAATCGGTTAACTTTGACAAAGTTCATTATTTCAAATTATTGAATGAAATAATTAATACATTGTTTATTTGAAAAAAAATACATCATCTATTTCTATCAAATCGGACTCCCACATTTTGATTCTGAAACCCTAATTAAAAAAAAAAATTGATATTTCCGTAATATATAATTTTAAATTATTTAAATTATGCAACTATGTCCAAACCAAAATCGATGTTTTTTTGCATTATATGTGTGTCAAAAAATGAGATGTGAAATTACATATTCTCATCTTGTTTTTTAGCAAGAGCCCTTATTTTCATAATTAAAGACATAACAAAGTAAGTAGCAGAAATAAGTGAAAATATAATTGCTGTCAAATGAATTACTATAGATTCTTGTTCATATGCGATTCCTATAAAAGTAAATAAAATCACCTAAAAGAAAGAACGTAATCATATTTTAGATACATACAGTATATATAAATAGTGTGTATGACTAACAACTGATTACAAGTTATTCTCGTTATAGTGAACCCCGATTTAAGTATAGTGAGGAGCAGTTTCCTTTTACCCGATCACTTCACTATAATGAGAATGACTTGAATCTAAAAATTACTTAATATATACAGTACGGTGTAACATAAGATGCCTAAGATTTATAATATTAACCAACAAATTATTTTTACATCAGGAAATTTAAAGCCGGGTTATAATCAGTTGCAAGCAGTTAATCGATTATTATCGGTGGGGATGATAATAACTGATTTAAATCAAAATCGATAATAGTCGATTATGATTAAAAGCGATTAAATTATATCGATTTTAATTGATTAGCTTTATTATAATCAATAAAATCTTTATCGTGTGTACTCGGTGGGGTGATAATAATCGATTACAATCAGTTTCAAAATTTCCTGATGCTTTTCGTAGGCAAAAAAAAAAAAGAAAGAAAGAAAGTAGATGGAAAAGGAAATTTTGATTGAAAAAAAATGAATATCTTATACTGATCCATACTATATATATATTATTATTATTATTATAATAGAAACTTACCGAATATCCAGCGAAACCGGCAAAATCATTATTAGCTGAAATATACATAATCGCCAATAATTCAAAACATATCAAAACAACTATTACAGCAGCTATTTCAACCAAATTTGGAGTTTCATCCAATTTTATAGGTAAAAATATAGTAAAGGTTGTAATAGCCAACAACACTACAGACCATGAGTGATACAAAGAGAATGGCAAATGAATAAGTACTACGTCAAGTATAACGTCTATTCGGTCGTCTTCAAGTTCATAAGGTAGATACGTAAACTCAAGCTCGCGGTAAATATAGGATAATTGAAGGACCATCAAAATAATTGCAACCAAAGATAAAGTAATCAGATCTTCTTCCTATTAATAATAACGATAAATGATCGAAAAAAAGAAAAAAAACCAACAGATTAAATAATATAAAATAAATTAATTACCCAAAAATTAAGCCATAAGCAGTTTAGCGCAACAATACCAACAAAATTCCAATGAATAGTGGTAACATGTTCTTTAGCTTTAGGAAAAAATTGATAAATAACTAGATTCAACACGAATAATAAAGTTATTTATATATGGTGTATTAAAAGTTAATAAAATAATGGAGTAATTCAATTTCATCCAGATAATTACCAAAACCGCCTAACAAGATTTGAATAGGTATCCATATATAGAAGGTAAAAATAGCAGGAGAAATGTATGTAAGATGTGCTTGAAGATAAGGGCTGTCCTCCTAAACCAAGGAACAAAAAAATGAAGTGTAAGATTCACAAAAGTATAAAAATTAAGCTTTGCACGTACCCCAGCTTGAATGTATGTATATATATTATCACCTAAAAGAAAAAAATATGCTAGAATATTTGAAACATTGATAAGAAGAAGTGGAGCCATTTTAGTAATGAAATGAAATATTCCGAATCATAAAATAAATAGTGAAAAACGAACTTACCCTATATAATAATATTTGGTCATTGATTGTTTGCTGTTTCAATTTTAATGGCTTATAAAAGTTAAACAAAAATATTGAACCAAGCATATTGACATATATTGTTTTGAAGTGGCTTATAACGATACGAACATCCATCTACCTTTCTAATTGACCTGCATAATTGTGATTGGCGATGAAAAACAACATACAAAAAATGTTTAATCAATTTTATGTCCTATTTGAATCGCAATTACATATAACCCTACACAAAATTTTCCACACTTTTAATAATAGGTTGGTATTCCAAAGTAATTTCCTGCTACAGAAAAGTAAGTCATTTGAGTGTTCACTGTAATTTATTATGACATATCGATATGAATTACCTTCAATAAATACGTTTCACTAATTGGATAATCTATTAAGTGTATGCACAATAAAAACAAACATGCTAATGAATCACTGATTATATAAATATTCTATTAAGAAACTCTTAATGATCTTGATCGATTTTATTATTATCCAGAATTTAAGTACAAAAGTTATGTTCAAAACGAGAACAAAGAATAAATTTGGATGACAATTCTGTGATTATAGTTAAGTTACTATAAAATTTTTTTTTTTTTTTTTTTGTCTTTACGTAATTGCAGACAATTGGTGTAATGCAAAATATAATATGATGGTCACTTTTTAACCGAAGAAGGCACGAAGACTATTAATTAGAATCAGAAAGTAAACATTAAAACAAGCAAGTGGATTGGAAATTTTTTGAAGAAACTTCTCAAAAGTATATAATCGATTTCCGCTTTCCGAAGTGTTGTCATGCGAAATTCTCAAAACACAGCGAAGCCACAGAGTATTGTAACGCAGATCGACATGTTGCTTCATTACGTAATTGGCGATGCAAAAATTTTATTAGAGCTGCTATGTGTACTACGAGTCAACAAAGATTCTAATGCGTTGCCCCAATGTAGGTTCTTCTATGTCGCCTTTTTAATAAGCTCATTTTCTGGCTTCCTCTTTCCTTTCTCTTTAGTAATTCTTCACACCTACCTCTTATAGTGCTTCATCATCCAAGTCTTCCTGACTATTCAGTACTAAATATTCTATCTTTTTGCTTCTGTTTTCTTGTTCTACTTGATCTCTTTCGTTAATAATGATTTTATATTCCTTTTAATTTCCTTATTTCCAAGGCATCTATTTTCTAGCATCTTTCCCTTTTGTTTGATTTCCACTTTAACTTTGTTGTTAAACCCCAAGATAATAATTACCTGAGGACGTCGAATGACGACAATTTTATTTCACTTTGACTTTGTTAATTAATTCTTCATTTGTACGCTTTTTAGGTTCAATCTTGTTGGCATCAGAAGAACTGTTCAGAATTGTTGAAATAATTATCTTTGCAGCTGTCTTCACAATATATTTTCTCCACGTTTCATGTTGATTACTAATTCTCTCATTGTCTGGGTATTTCCTAATGTAGTATGGCAGAATCTTGTAAATTAATTTCGGCGTCAACTACAGAAGAGGGTAGGAGAAATGTAGTATTGAGTTTGTCCGACCTAAATAACGCGTACTTTAATTCATGACATGATACAGTATTATAAGTAAGCAGTATCCTGTAAAAAAGTGCGAAAGTTTGAAATGAGATAAGCGAAAGTGAGACTGAGTTATAGAAAAACTTGTCACCAACAGTACGATATAAATAAAAAACAGAATTAGGTATTAAAAAAGCCGAATGAAGTGAGACTGGGAGTCATATAAAAAAATTTGTTAACGATGTTATGATGCAAAAACTTGGTTTGAAAAGGGACCAAACGAAGCAAAATCAAGCATCAAGAAATATATATAAAACTAATCAATTTTACCAATATACTTATTCAAATTAGTCTTATGTTTTAGGTTCTATTACAATAGCAAAAATCATATTACTACGATATTGTAACTAAGCAGAAAATTAAAATTCTTCATAAATTGTATGCTAAAAACTTAATGGTCGCAGCTGATTATGGTAAATTTTTTATTCCCTTGATTTTTTTTTACATCGTTATGAATTAACTAATTTATACATCATTGGACTGTAACCATGGAATTGCGCTATTATTATTACTTTTTATTGAACAGAATTTTTCAATTATGCATTTTAACTTATTGTTTTTTAAACTATTCTATAAGTGCAGCTAGAAACTAAAGCCATGCAAGTGCCAAATATTATTATTAAAACTTAATGAAACTTAAAATTTTTGATCGTCACCAAAGATAATTAACAATGTTAATAAAAGTTGATAACCAATTATACGAATTAAAAGAAAAAAGTTAACAGTAGTCAGACGGATTAAAACAAAGAATCTAATTGGTATACTTATAAAGTTTATATAAAACCGAATAACGTGTATGAAGCAAAAAAAAAAAAAGAAGAAGCCCTTTTATTACACTTAGAAAAAGCTTGGTTAAAGTATTACTGCATGTAAAGAGTCTCTCATTATAATGCTGTAATAATATTCCTCTAGTTTATTCATTAAAATTTTACAATAAATATTGAATATATAAATTTTATACATCAAAAACAGGACCAACATACTTATCATTTTCAAAGTATTTAGAATTCATAAATGAAACCCACCTATTTTCTTCACTTCTTTTGTAAACAACTTGAAAAACTTCATATTCTATGATAGTAAAATTTTTTGCAAATATAATATCATTGAAACTTGAAGATTCGGATGAGCATGTTCCATGTGTTTTAAAATTATTTGTTATACATATATCCTTTCTGCCAAAGCAGGGACCCAAATTTGGATCATCTCTAATTGCTGGTTTCTTTTTTTTAGCAAAACTGAACTTAACATTTTGAGGATTTTTTAAAGTCCCAAATGAAAATATAAAACAATCTTCAGTATATAAATATTTAGTAATAAAGTTAGTTTCATTCTGATATCCCCAGCATATAGGATTGTATCCACCAATTATTTCACCTGAATTTTTGACTTTTATAATTACAATTGTTGCTCCTTTATTGTCACAAAGTTGATGAAATTCTTTAGATGTAAAACCATCACGAGTGCCTCGCAAAAGTAATTTAAGTTCACAATGAATTTTGGCTAATGTTAATCGTTTAATTTTTGGAATTTGATGAATGATCATAATTGCTTGTAATGGTGTAATGATGTTGGATTCAAAATAATGTAACTTTGGTTGTCTTGGTTCTAAAATTTTATTAAGTCGTAATTTTAAATTATTCTGAAAATTCACTATTTCTTTTCTTAACTTTAAATCGATAATGTCTCTAAAAGGCCAAACATATGTATAAAGTTGATTAACAGAGAATTCCGTAAATCTAATTAATGGAATACAATGTTGTAATATGCTTTTTAAATGAATCAATTCATTTTTAGAAAAATTAAAAAATGATTGATTTTTTGTTATTGAAAATTGTTCAATTCCCCATAAAATCAAATTATGCCAAATTTCGAATTCTTCCATTTGAATATTATCTTGATTTAAAAATTTTATCCAAAATCCTTCATCGAATTTTAAAAAATAATTTGAACTAAAGGTTAATCTTGGATTTTCGCAAATCTTTACTATGCAATAATTTCGAAGTTTTTCAAATGATTTATATTTAAAGCTAATAAAAGTTGTGAAATTCAAATTATATAATATCCATTCATATCTCTGCTCAATGAGATGACGTTGACCTTCATCTAAAATTCTATCAATTAATAGTTCATCGGCCGCCACTAAAAAGTTCAATATATCCTTTTCAGTATGCTTTTTCCAATGTACTATTCCACTATATATATAACTAAATTAAATAAAGTCAAAATTTAGTAAAATATATTGAATAATAACATTAGATACTGTATATATTTAAAAGAATTTATTCATACTCTAGCACAATGTGAAACACTTGTGGTGTAATGTTAGGTTTTTTAAAGATAATTTCATCGTTCTCAAATATGGCCCAAGATGATGATAAAGCACATTCAAAATAAGGCGTACTATTAGAGAGAATTTCTGTATGCGCCCTAAACTTTTCAGTATTAGGGCTCTCTCCTACTTCAATTATTAGATCTGTGGTTTGGTGTTTAGAAAGATGGTGAAAGTAACTTTCCGAATTGAAGCTGTGATATGGATTAACCGATTGAGTTTCTAGAAATTCCGAATCTGATGATATTTCGTGCCATAAAGAGGAATAGAAACCATAATGCCTACGTGCTAACGTATAAAATTCTGTAGGAGCTATAAAGGAATGATTCTGAATTGAGTAACTCTTTGAGTTTTTTTTATAAAGTCTCCAGGGTCTCCAAATTCTCATAGGATTTATAGAAATGTAGATTATATTTTATGGTGATGTTAGTTGTATGATATTTGTCGAAACTAAACTCCGTTAATAGTACGTACATACAGTATTTATATTCCTGTAATTAGAGATGAGCATCATGCACCTTATTGCATGATGCTCAGAGTACAAATATTATTGAGATTTCCGTTTGTGAGAAATTTTCCGTTTTTTATAATAATCTACTCCGGTTGTAACACGAAATTCGAAATTCGAAATTGCTATGACGGTGGTTCTAAGCCATCAAATAGGACACGGATCTAACTAATCACACATTCGTACCTAACAATTTCCCTAGCGCATCCACAAAAAATTCCATAATTTCAACTAATTAAAAAATTAAATCAATTTCAAGATCAGGAATAGCATAAAACTCGAATTTACAAAATGGCACGAAACTTTAATTAAATATCTGCGGCTCAATTAAATATTCCTCTTAGAAATTTTTACTCATAGATGCTAAATCATTCTAATTATAAGAAGTTAATTTTACATGAAACTTTTTAGAAAGACAGGTAAGTTTCTACTATCATATTACACCTGATCCTGAATTTTTTTGGTAAAAATTACAGAAGGAATAATTTTTGTTGTAGATGCGATACCTGTGATGTGTAAAATCTTAAAGAGTTCTCCATGACGAATCATTGTTGGTTGAGCTGGCATACTTGAAAAATGGAAACTGTTTGTTGGGATAAAGGTCACAAATAACCAACCAACAACTAATGTTACAAAAAACAAAAATATTCTTTTAACCCCTAATAGTGGAAGGTGTCGATAGACTTGGTTTAATTATAGTTATCGGATTTAGAGCTTTCAATAACGTCACGTTTATAGCATTAACATTCAATTATTATTAATTCAAAAATTCAAAAACTTATCGTGGGAATTATTTAAACTGAGGCTCATAATTTATAATTCACATTTGTTGATGGCCTGATTCCTTTATTTAAAGCGAAGTGGTCCCGCTATATATTTATTCTACATAGTGGATGATACCAGAAATAATTCGAATATCGAATACTGTATAATATAGATATCGGAAAGGCAAATATTTCAACTATTTCTAATATATCTTCTCTTTTTGTTATTGAGAATTTGATGTACGTGTTTAAAGATATCAAAAATGTAAAATTCTCCATCAACAATATACGTACATATGACCGAATTTATTATCAGTCGTGTAATTATATGAACACGATTAGCTGGAAATAGATTCAATCAAAAGATCTCAAGTTCACAATCGTCGCAATTAATGAACTGCTGAATTACGTAAAAACAAAAAAATATCTCGAAAGCTGTAACCCCAGTGTTGGTAAATGTTGTTGTTTATTAAATTACCTTGGTCATTATGCACATAACGGTCACTATGGTCACATTATGAATGATTAAGTGACGTTACAAAGACAACAATTTTTTACTTGCAAAACGTTACCTTCTAAAGTATATATATAAGAGTCATATTGTTGTAATTATAACCCTAGTTGTTAAATATAGTAAATAAAAAAATATATTCTAATGTTATGCTTTTACAATTTATCTTCTTAGTTGTTCCTTTTGTTTTACGCTTTCATCGGTTAATTTTTCTTTTATTCATTAACAGTGACAAAAAATCATGCCTTCATAAAATTTCTTTTTAATTGTTTAACCTATATATTAAAAACCATTGAGATTATAATGTGATGTAGAGATGGGCAAGGTAATAATATAGGTAAAAATTACTTGTTTTTTTTTTACCCAGTACTTACACTCACGTATTATTCCAATTATTGTTTATGGAGAATGATTATTACATATTACGATTTTCAAATGTAATCTGGAAAGTAATTTAAACTCGTCCCCGACATTTTCAATTAATCTACCAAGATAAGTTTAGGCATTCGTATCTTGTATTTTTCGCTTTTTTTTTTGTTTTACCACCGATTCGCGTAAACAAAAAATTCGCAATTTTGATTGGTCGTATGTAACGGAAAATCTCATAATGTGACTGGTTTTAAGCGACCCCATTAATGGCAAGCGTAATTTGTGGAAAATGCGCGGAAGAATTGATGGAAATATTCATGTGAATTAATGATTCGTCCTTACCAAGGTACTATGACAAGACGAATGAAATTGCTTATGCCTTATGAATAGATTATTCGAAAAAGGATAATTTTTTTAATAAAGTGAAAGTGTTTGTGGTTATTAGTAGTTTTGTATTCCCGGTTTCAGATAATCCGTAGGGTATAAGAAAGGGAGTTTATTCAAAATGTTTCATAATTCTCTTTAATGTTGCATTATCAGAATGTAAAAGGAAAGTTGTTTCGCCTGTTGCGTGACGGTTGCAAAAAATCTTCAAATGTATTTAAATATTTTTTAATAAAGTTTTCCTTCAGATTTCGGTCTACTTAACCTACTTAACAAAAATAAACAATGGATTTCTCTTTTCGATTTAGTTGGATTGATGATCTTCATAAATTTTTTAGGTCCCGTGAGTTGCGCCGGTGCAGGGACGATGATTTTCTGCGGTGAAAAATTACCAATTCCGTCCGTGACAAAACTAAATTCTGCAAAAATTCCGTGCATTAAAAATTGTCTTTTCTGCGCATTTTCCGTGATAAATATTTAAAGATTCTGCGCTAATTATATAGAAAATATGTATATTCTGCAATTAAATTTTTTTATTGTAATAAAATAATAAATATTTATTCACTAATTCTACTATTAAAATACAACATATTTATAAATTTTGTCGATTGCTATCTAGATTTGTATTGTATTCAGAAAAGCTTCGCTCTATACTACATGAAGGAATAGGTAACCAGATATAATCAAGAGCGATTTGAGATAAAAGTAGTAACTGATTACTAAATTTTAACCAATATTCATTAAGTCAATCATCTTGTAAATTGCAAACTCAGGAATAATTTCATAGTGTCGTAGATTTTTTGGCTAACTTCTGTAAATTTTTTTGGTCTCACATTATACGTTCTTGAGGTTTGATTGGTTAAAGGTCACGGGACTGAGAAAGTTGCATTCTGCAAGAATTCCGCGGTATCTGCAACCTTTTCCGTGTTCACGACCCGATTCCGTGATTTCTGCGGCATTCTGTGAAATGCAGAAATTCATCATTTACCCTAGGTGCCGCGGCAGATCCTCGATTTTGATTGGCTAACAGCCGAGATCTTCGAAAATTTGGTCCGCTGTTATGATTTTTTTTGTATTGTTTCGTTTTTCCTTATTTAGTCTTATATTTTGTTATCCATATTTTCGTTTATATTTTTCCTTTTTTATGCTTGTATGTATTAATTTCCTATTCCGGGAAATGATGAACATGGCTTTAGTTAGGGGGAGATATTAACCCTCAATGAGGGATAAAAACCCTCAGCGAGGGGTAATAACCCTCAGAGAGGGATAAAATCAACTGGTAAGGGGTTGACGCCACAAATAAATTTAGTATAAAGGTAAAGTTTACTATAGCAGATTAAATATAGATAATTTGAACTATAGTTACAAAGAACCAGGTTAGCTGATACTTGTAAAGTGGGCATAACAAATAGCCAGACTATATATAAAATAGATATAAAATAAATATTAGTATTGAGCTAATAAAGTATCAGCATGATTGCTAAATTAATAAAAAAAAAATGATAAAAAAAATTAAAAAATTAAAAAAGAATAAAGTAGCCTTATTATTTATAAATAGTAATTTTTAGCAATTTAATTAGAATTAAAGTATATAAAATAACTTTGTGTAATAAAAATAAGAAAATTTTTAAATAATTAATAGCACAAAATTTTATTTATAAAACTATAATTAATGTTTTACCATATAGACCTAAAATAACACACAGAGGTATTATTTTGAATCTTGGCCCAAATTAAGTCTAATTTCAGCCAAAAATTGAAATTACACTCCTGCACATTATTTCGGGTCTATATGGTAATAAAAAATTTTATAAAATTTTATTATATAATATATTTTTTTCAAATTTTAGTAATTATTTTAAGAAATAATTTATTCACTACTGGGTGAATTATTCATCTTCCTCATCATTTTTTTCAAATAAGATTGAATCTAAAACATTAGCAAGTTAGAGTTAAATACATTATATTGTTATATTACTATATTTTGGTGTTGGTATAGTTATACAAATTACTATTTATAGCCTAATTTAAATACAATGATTCAAATTTGTACTATTAGATTAATTAGTAGACTTTTTACCATTTTGTAATTGGAGTTATATTAGCATAATATTTTGATATAGTATCTTATTATAGTACCTTAGCATAGTACCTTAGTATAGTATCTTAGCATAGTACCTTAACATAGTACCTTAGCATAGTACCTTACTATAGTACTTTAGCATAGTACCTTATTATAGTACCTTATCATAGTATCTTAGCATAGTATCTTAGCATAGTACCTTAGCATAGTACCTTGGTATAGTACCTTATCATAGTATCTTGCTATAGTATAGTACCTTAGTATAGTATCTTAGTATAGTACCTTAGTATAGTACCTTAATATAGTACCTTATCATAGTACCTTACTATAGTACCTTGATATATAGTACCTTGATATGTTTCTAAAATAACAATAACATGTTTTTAACATGTCAAAAAGCTATATAAACACTGCCTTTTTCCCCAAGACAGGTTAGGTTCTTCTATCTAAGCTTTTATTAAAAGTTCTCTTTTATCTTAAAGCCCTTTCTTTAGCTTAGATTTTTACCTCCAAGTCCTGTTCTTTATCTAATAAACTAATACTCATTTTTGGCTATATATCTACTATGTTGTGTATATCTTTTACTCTTCACTTCTTATATTGTAAAAACTCTTTCATTGTGTTTTTATTATATTTTTGTTTAGTTTTAGTCTTGTTTTTGTTCTTCACCTATTACATTGTAAAGGCTTCCTTTATTGTGTTTGTTTTATATCGTTTGTTTTGTTTTTGTTTTATTTTTCTTAGCCTTTACCCATTATATTGTAAAGGTTCTTCTTTATTGTGTTTTATTATATTTTTGGTTTGTTTTTATTCTTCACCTACTATATTATGAAGGCTCTCTTTATTATGTTTTATTATACTTTTGTTTAGTTTTTATTCTTCATCTATTACGTTGTGAAGGCTTTCTTTATTGTGTTTAGTTATATTGTTTTATTTGATTTTATTATCATTCTTGAGTATTCTCTTTTAGATTTTTGTGTTTATTCCGTATTTTGGTTTAGTTTTTGTATCAGTTTATTTTGTCCTCCTACACATTCCTTGCCCTCTGCACGTTAAGTTAAGTGATATAGTTAACTGATCTAGGTTTCCTATGTTACAATATATAAAATCATATAAGGAATTTTTTTTATTAGAACCCAAAGAGTGGTTTCATAAACAAAATAGTGAAATATTAGTGATTTTTTAAAAAATTGTCTTTGTTTTGTTATACAAAGATGCTTTATATATTACACATATTACACCTGCTTTTGCATATTTATTGAATAATTTTAGAGGTATGAGTAATATCAAATCTCATCCTGGGTGAGGAATAAATATATTCTTATTTTAAAATAAAAAATAGAATGCTAGTATTTATACTTTTAATTGTAAAAATTATGTAATAATATGCATACAGTTTATAAATTATTAAAATAATACTTTTTGGTTAAAACTAAAAAACTAAATTTCATCAATTTGTTTTGTTATCAACTCTTTCTGACGATCATCTATACCAAAAAATCCAAACACATTTTTTGTAAAAACACAATAGCATTTAGTAAAACACAGAAGACATACTAGTTGCTATAAGTCGGCAGTTGTTATTTAGAGGTAGTTCTCATATGCTATCTGCTAACTTCTTTAGAGTTTATCACTCACCACACACATGGCACTTGTCATTTAGAAGTAGTTCTCATATACTACTTGCCGACAAGCCCAAAGTTTATCACTCACTGAAAAAAGAGTATAGATGCCCTACCTCTTTCCTAGAAAAAGGTTTAGAAGTTGTTGAGTCTTTATATAGATGTAATGACTTTCCTTAGATACAAGTAGTCTTTTCCTAGATGTTTTTCGCTTGGCCAGTTTTTCTCCAAAATTTTTGACAAAAAGTGGGCGATTTGGCTTACTTCTTTCAAAAGATCAGCATTGTTTACCTCCCAAATTCGGACGTACCCAGGAATGCAACCACGTGCCTTGTTTATCAGTAGATACATGACATAACATAGTCTATAGATACGGGACCTTCACGTGACTAGGATCGGGTCTCTGGCATAAGAGGTATTCAGAGATGGTCAGTAGTTAGATAATAATTTGTTAGATTTTGTAGTCGAGATATACAAACATTGCAGTTGTTATAAAATATTTTCTTAAACCTGGCACAGTTTATAATAGTGTATTTTTCTTTTGTTCCATTTGTACTGCTTCTTGATAAAGGTAGTTCCTTCTTTGTTGGCCCTTAGGCTTTTCTCCTTAATTTTCTTTTTTTACATTTCATTGTACTCTTTTTATTTTTTCCTTTAAAATTCCCCTTTCGTTCTATTTGTGTTTTTTTTTTAGTTAGTTTTTCATTTTGTTTTCTGGTATTATCGATGATTTTGTATTGGATATGAGATCATTACTTTTTTTTGCTCTCAGTAAAGAAAGAGAATATGAAGGGAAAAGCTTTAATAGGCTGACAAAGTTTATCTAACTTGTATACAGGTTGGTGCAACAAGTTGCATTTGGGCACATTAATCGCAGCTGGGTGATGTCAGGCTTGCAATTGCTAGACGCCTTTTATGGTTATAAATGATATGTATTGTTCGAGAGAGTTCAACTCTCATCTAAATATAGTTTTAAATAAATTGAGCACTGGCAAGACTGTCAAAGAATTAAAAAAAAAAACTAAATTTAACTAGAGTTATTTATAAAATAATAAAAGTTTTAAAATTTTGCATGTCATAACTGATTACTTAAACATAAAATATTTTATTTTTTTATTACTTTATTTGTTAAGATTTAATGACTTGTTAAAGCCAAAAAAATTAGATTTATAAATATAAATTAAACTTGAATTTATTTTGATACAATAATTAATTAGCAAGTTTGTTGTTTAAATATAAATAAAGAACTAATACTTTATTCTTTGCTAATCTATTTTATAAAATTTAATAACTAGTTAAAAAAAAAAGTATTTAAATTTACTTCTAATATAGTTAAAAATTTCAAAATTGAATTTATTTTTAAATGCTATAATTGATTGACCATTCTACTTAAATATAAATTAAATTATTATTTTATTATTCTATTTATAAAAAACTTAAAAAGTTATATATATAATCTAATTATTTAATTGATAATCTATTTGTCACCTAGAAAGAATCTGCAAAATTAGTCTAAGCTTTTATTCTTGTATATAATTTATATTTATTTGTTATTATACAAATTAAGTCTTTATATAGTTGATA
>CAJVPY010002985.1:0-14937 GCA_910591965.1 Dentiscutata erythropus | reverse complement strand
ATATACCTACGAAAGGATTCCCTGTGCTGTGTCGTCGTTATAGAGTAAATTAAGAAGGCTACTACTCTGTAACAATACTGTATATGATAATTTTATTTGCATATATTAGTTTGTAAGCTTTATAATCTTCTTTATATAAAGTTTTTTAATTTCTATTGTATTAAATGATAAATTTTAAAAATTATATAATTTGATTAGTTAATTATCATAAAAAATCACAGGTAGATTTACAAAAATCAACCAATCATATGAATATCAGCCTATAATTTTTAACCCCAAGTATTTTGAAATCTACCAAGCTAATTTGGATGATTTAAAATCAGAAACCTTTATTTAGTAGAATCTTCTTTAATTTTAAAGGATTGCTTTAGCCAATTATAATTGTTTTAAGTAAATTAGTTATTCGATTTAAAAAATATAAAGAAGAATTAAACAACTTTAGCTTTAAATTCTTTTAAAACTACTTGATAAAGAATCATTAAATACTAAAGAATATAAGTTATATATTTAAAATTATTTTTTATATTTACTTTCTTGAGTAAATCAAAGAAAAATATTTTTTTGTTAAATTTTATATATAAATTTGGATAAGTCAACTTATTTGATTTATATTTGACAACAACCAAGAGGATATGTTTTGGATTTGTTATAAATACAATTTTTATAAATACAATACCTTTCTAAATACATGTTTTTATCTTGGCTATAAGAAATCATTAATGCTAAATACATATTCTATATTCTGCAAATATATATTCACTTAAAGATTTTTTATATTATACTAATGCATATAGCTAATCAGAATTCAGTATTCAAGTTGTATTACACAAGCCTGCAGATCAAATATTAAAAGCTGCAATTTGATTGGCTCTTTTTAAATACAAACATACTTTTTAGTCTAGTCTATATGCATTGTATTTATAGAGGTTTAACTGTATTATAATAATATATTTTTTAAATATTATTATATTAAATTTGATTTAAATATTTTAAATAATCAAAAAAGTAAATCAAAGCTATCTATATTTACTCAGGCAAATTTGTTTGCTAAACTTTATAAATTAAAGAATAAACAAATTCTTTTATAATTATTATAAATTATTGTTTTAAAAATATTTATATATATATAATAAATCAAGTAATAGATCTAAATCCAAATTTACTAAATAAATTTTGAAAAAAAAGCTTGTAACGGTCTCTTATTGATCAACTAGATCAAGATTTTGTAACTTTAGTTATAACTTGTTTGATAATTTAACACTTATATACTGTAAATAGTAAATGTTTTATGTTATTTATCTCTTACTATGATATACAAAATAAAGAAATTGCCGCTTCTATTATTAATCTACAATTCTGATTTCGTTGGGTTTCAGACTATTTCAAGTTGAAATTGATACGTGTTTTGTTTGAAGCTATATTTATTATAAATTTTATTATTAATTTATTTCATTTTCAGTCAAGTTTTGCAAACACTTATTTATGATTACTTATTATCGATTATATTCTAAATTAGATATGACGACTATATATCAGATACATAAATAAATTAAAAATTTTGTCTCGTGGAATGGGCGCATAAAGATGATCCATGGGTTGAATTATGTTGATCATGAGCCAAAATTATCTTAATGCCAGTTGAAATTTAAACGATTAAAAACGGTTAAACGGTTTAAATATTTCCACAAGCCTACGTACGTATCATCGGACAAACTCATTCCGATTCTTTTGTTTTATTCGTAAAACATAAAAATTATATAATTTTTAAATTTTTTTTTTTTTAAAGTTCTGAAATGTATTCCATTTTATTCTTTTTTAAATTTGAAACCTCCTTAATATTATTATAATGAACTAAAGTTTATCTAAATAGTATAGGCCAATTAATTATCAATAAAATTTTAATTTTGGTCAAATAATTAGTATATAAATTTTTATGGAAAATGATAAAAAAATCATACGATAATAATAATGAAATTTAATTATTATTGGTGGATATCTAATCAGGAATTTTAGAAGGGGTGAAATTCTCTTTTGTATTAGTCATAATAAAAAAAAAATTTTATCTGATTTAAAATTCTAATAATTCTATTTTCTAAAAGGCAAAACGAGGAGCAATCTTTTTTAAGGATATGTGTAAAAAGTAGCACAAAAAGAACTGATACGTATCATTTATCCGAATATCTAAAAATTTTGATATATAGCATATATCAAAATTTATACGTATCAAATAATTTTAACACGTAATATGTTCGATAAATTTATTTTTTGTAATAAACAATTAAAGATAGATAGATCTTCTTAATAAGAACGAAGGAATCATATGATAAAAATTTTTAATTTCAAAGTAAAATATTGGTAAACATTTGAATTATTCAATTAGACAAATTTAGAGAAAAATTTATATCTTAAGAAGCTTCTGTTTTCTGTTTTGTTGGGCTGAAAAAAAAAATTCCGTATCGATATCAGATATTTACAGTATAAAAAACATTTTTATGAAACTAGGGACCTGATTTGTTATAGAAAAAGAGTTTTGCAAGACTTGTTGGAAACCTGCGAGTTTCGTAAAAAATTCAACTGTTTTTGAAGTTTGTGATACTAACAGAAATTATCATATGCATATATGTATGAGTACTAAAATATACTTTAATTTTTGAAACATTTGAGCTTAATTTTTTAAAATTATTATTTATATTATTTTATATTATTTAACAGCCAGGCGTTCATCTTTGGATCGTATTTAGATAATAAGAGGATTATTAATAAAATATAATTGGTTAAAAGTTACTTTTGAGTTTGACTTCAGTTTTGATTCTTTTGATTTTTTCCATTTACAACCGATTAACAAACGATTAACAAAACGATTATATAATAGAACGTGACTATCATCACATGAACTAAATGAGCAACAGACGAATAATGTTAGAATAACGTTAGCGTTAATACATACTTATACGTATACAGTATTGTATACATATGTACAATAACAGATAAGTATATAGGTATATATAATATGTATGTATGTACATTCTGATATCCTGATATATCAGATATACAATTACTGTTATCGTTATAGAAGATAACTGCATCTAAACTTTAAAATAAAATAAAATCATGCAACTGCATGTTAGTATGTAGCACTTTATAAAAAAAAATTTTTTTTATAATTATCATAATTTTTTTTTTTTTTTACTTAAATTTATAAGTTTGTAAGTTGAACCAACTTTACCGCCTCAAGACTCAAAGTATACGCAGTGTTTATATTCCAAATAAGGGATATTTTATCTCCTGCTGAATAAATATTATTAATTTTGTTTTCTTAATGCATATATAGTAATTCTTGTCTTCCCACGTACTTTATACGTATATACAGTAAGAGTAAAAGAGTATTAATACAGTACTGTAAATACTGTAAATATAAATTTGAGTACGTATGTACGTACGTACGAAAATTCTCATGACTAATACTGTAATAAGTAAATGCAACGAAAATGGGTATTTTTATTTATAGCAAAAAAATAAAATGAATAAACGGACGAAACTTTTTATTTAAATTCCGTTACATACAAATTCCGCCTTCATACATATGTATCAATTTTAGTTTCGAATACGTAAAAGACATTCCATTTGGTGTTTAAAACTTCCTTTACTGTAAATAAAAAAAAAGTATACAAACTGGTAAATTTGGTAAAATTGAGTCATTATATCATTATATCATTTTTAGCCAATCGATCTGGTTTAACTTTAAAATCAATTCTTGGAATTAAAATTTAATAAAACAAATATTATTTTAATATCGATACATAGTATGTACTGTATCTTTTTTCTGATTGCGGAGTTTCAAGTTGATTTATTCATTGTAGTTATAGATAAACCTAACTTAAAATGGTTATAACTATTCTATTGTTTTACAATAGTTTTATTGACACTTATTGACGTTTCTATATTTATATAAAGTATCAAATTACTAAAAATGATTAGACTATTTAAACTTTTAAGAAGATTAATAGGAATAAACGATATTTATGTTATTAATGCTAATAAATAGTGAAACCTTGAATTTACTTTCTTTTTATGAATTGTACCCATGTTATGCATGTTATATCAGATATTAATTAAAGACAAACGGAACAATTATTCTATATGGGAAAAAATAGCCAGTTATTTAATCTGACTTTATTTGGTTTATTTACTATGGAGTTTTTACTATGGAGTTTTTACTATGGAGTTGACAGTGAAACAAAGTATTGTACTGTTATTGTTACATCCTCGTTCCGTGATAAAAAAAAAAACGATACAATTCAATCTGCAATTTGCGATGAAACGTAAAAGTGAAAGATGAAATTGAAATTGGAGAAACGTACATATACATACGTACGTACGTATGTACAGTACTCCAAGACTTTGTAATGTCAAATTAACATTGTTATAAATTCATTATAAAGTGTAGAACGATAATTTAATTGCATTTATTAAAGATTTGTGACAATTAACCAGTTGTCTTACCCCATTCGTGAATGACCAGTTTCACGAATAGTAGCACACTTGTTTTAATTTGGTCTTTAGTAGGTAGTGTAGCATTGTTCTCAATCAAATGTTTTTAATTTTTTTTTGAATAGATAACTTATATTATGCGAGTTATAATCTCAAGTACGCCGTCACAGCAATGTTAATATCACAAATTTAATTAATTAATTATGTAATTAATATTACGCAGGATACCAAGAAGAAACGCATACATCAATTAATGTTAATTATTCTCTGCATTTTTTTTTTTGTCAACCAACTAAGAAAGATTTAATTAATTTTTTTTTTTAGATTCCATGAGTCATTTTTAGGACACATTTACTTTTTTATCGAGTACGTACTTTTTTTGTTAATTTCTATCTTTAGAAATATAATGAAAAAGGTCATTGATCTTTTTTTTTCACAAATGTTACTCAAAAGTGATACAATATATAAATATACAGTACTTACAGATTTAATTGCAGACTTAGGTTACGTGGAGTAATACCGTAATAACTGATACATATTTGCCGATATACATAGTATACATAGTATACATAGTATACATAGACGTACGTACGTACGTATGTACTGTAAGTTGCTCCGAAATAAGTATTGGGGTAATTGAATTCCGATTAACTCTAGGGACCCGATCACCTGTAGATCATCGAAAAAATGTAAAACCTTATTTTTACAAAGTTGTTCTGGTAGTGATACGTATTTTAAATTCATTAATATTATTACTGTCAGAGATTATAATTTTTGCATCTTTTTTTGGACACAAAATAAATTAATTTGAAAATATTTAAATTAAGATGATCCCTAGATATACGAGAGATATACAAGAGATATACAAGAGATATACAAGAGATTGAAATTTTTTTTGGAAAGGTTGGATTGAAAGAATTAGAAAATTTTCAATTACAATAAAAAAAAAAATCATATAATTATTATTATTAGGAATATTAAAATTGAAAAGAAAGAAAGTTTCCAATTTCAATAATTGAATGATGTCAAATGATTTCTTAAAAAATTTCCTAAAAAAATTTCCTAAAAAATTTCCTAAAAATTTCATTTTAATAATATTACGTATTAATAATATTAATAATATTAAGGCTAACTAAGAATATATAATGATATAAATCAATGATACCGTATGATCTGCAATTAGCACTTTTTGTCAACATATGTGTTTGAATGATATAAGCAAGGAATAACCTATTTAACAATTGACATTATCTACAATATCGACTTCATTAAAGCGTTTCATAAACAAATATCATGAAACACGTTCATAATTTATGATCAAGCTTATAAGAAATCAAATATGCATAAAAGAACCGAATTTTCTCATAGAGCATTAGTTTGTTATTTAAGACATTGAGTTATTTGAGATATTGAGATATTATTCTGGAGAACAAAAAAAAATAAAAATAAATAAATAAAGAAATTTTATAAAAGTTAAAATATAATTAGATAGAAAGAAAGCGCAGGAGAAAGGAGAATGTTTGAAGGGAGGAATGTACGTACGTAACAATGTTTTACAATCAGTCACACCTCAACAAAGATTATCAGTTGAACAAAATATTCAATAGCATTTTAATACGTAGCATTTAATAGCATTTTAATACGTAGCATTTAATAGCATTTTAATACGTAGCATTTAATAGCATTTAATACGTAGCATTTATTTGAAGGGAGAGGAGGACAACATTTTAAATCATCAAAATAATTCTATATAATAAAGAAGCCAAAAATTCGGTAATGAATAAGATTATAGTAATGTGACTAAACTTTCGGTAATTAACGAGAACCAAGTAACAGGATTTGTTTTTTTTAGTGTACCCAAAGGTAACTAAATTTTTAATACTGTAATACGTTGTGTAATAATATATGAAAAGTTTGAAGTAGTGAAACTGAAAGAAACTACCAGACGAATATCATGGGAATATCATGAGAATATCATACATGCGGTTTTATGATCACGAAAGAATAGTAATCCTATCATGTATACATGTTAACCTGATAATTTGATCAAAGAAAGGAAATAAAGAGAAGCGAGACAAAAACTTCAACGAGCAAACATGTCTTACGGCATGATTAAATGCATTCAATCGATCAAGAAAATTAAACAATAAGAGAAATAAGTACATGCTATCTAAGATAATGTAAAATTACTCGTTTACTAAAAAAGTAATAATAAAAAAAATTTTATAAAAAAAAATATATATATTATATATCGCATAACATCGCATTCTTTGACTAATATAATTAAATCTTCTTTAAACTAATATAATTAATTTCTTTTGTGTGACATTAAATAATAGACAACAATACGTTTCCACATTTTGTTTGTCACTTTGTGTTAGGTTTTAAAGTTTAATTATAATAATTAACAAATTACTTTGCATTTAAGATTTATTAGATTTTCATTATTAACATCATATTTTGTGTAAATTAGTAATTAGCCTGAATATGAGAACAGTTTCACAAACAAGATTAAACCAAAAAGAGATTATTATTATCATTAAATAACCAAATTAATCGTAAATCAATATCATTTTAAGTATTATGAATGATCTTTTAATTATATAATCAATTTAAAAAAAAAATAAAAAAATAAAAAAAATAAAAATAAAAAGAATAAAAATTTAGAGATTTAAGTTCGGTGACGTAAAAAGATTTATTATAGTAATTATAGTATTGTAAAAAAAGGATACCCTTAAAACCGACGAGCGATTACAAAAAAATACAAGTATTTTTGACTTTTTTAATTTTTTTTTTTATTACGCTCATTTGTTTGTGGCGTCAAAAGAGGATCGAAATATATACATATATGACAAACCAATAATTCTATGGTCATTGGTTTTAATCAACAAATGAATTTTATTAAGTAAAAAAAATGTTAACCAATAAACTAATAAATTTTAACAAATTTTAACCAGTGTAACAAGCGTGACAATAATCTGCTGAGATAATTAAATTAATTTGATTTGACCTTTTCGAAAAGAAATGGATGGAAGGGAAAAAATATAGTTACATCCATGGGTTAAAATAGCATGATAATCCTGTGAAAAAAATAAAAGACAGCATGTGTGTGTTTTTACCGATTAACATACGGCGTTATTCCGCATACGCATAATTAGTTCGTTCTCATGTTCATTCATTACTACATACACTCAAAATATACGCAAACCCATACATTAACACTAACATAATATTTGATTCTCTATTATTATTTGTCTTATTAGTTTTATTTGCGTCACTTAAAAATATTAAAAATATTTTTGAAATCTCTTGCGTTTTATATTCCACATTTAATTGGAAATCTTTTAAACATCGTTTGTCGTTACGACAGTAGATACACAGATGTGATCCCTGATTTTTTTTTTAATCCGGTTTCCAATCCGTTTTATGTAAAAAAAAACTTGTTAAACATGAATTATGCGACAAAACTCTGACAAAAAAAATGTCTCCGAGATTGATCGAAATCGATCTCTGATTGGATAGATTATATAGATTATGATCGGTCTGTATTCCGAATCACTAAACGCTTTACTTTCCCCGATTGTGATCTCATGCCAAACGTGTGTAACAGATCCTTTTTTATATTGTAATGATAAATTCCCTTTGTTTAATAAAAAAAAAAATTTTTTTTGCAACGTAAGCATTGTACCGTATGGGGGATGCCCGCCGATGCATTCTTTTATATGACCCATTTTAATAAATAATAAAGATTCTAATAAAGATTCTAATAAAGATTCTAATAAAGATTTTTAATAAAGATTTTAATAAGGTTTTTAAAAGGTTTTTCAAGTTATCAAGTTATCAAAAGCATCTCTTCAAAAGTTTTTATTACAGTATTATGAGTATTATTATTATTATTATTATTAATAGATTATATTAGATTATATTAGATTATATTAGATTATATTAGATTATATTAGATTATTACAGTATTAGGTTATGATTATAGTCTAGGGTAATTTGACTATCGCTATCGTTATAATTCTGTATTGGATTATGATTATTTAACAAGGATTAGTGGATCGATGCATATGAACATAACTTGGTATTTTTTTTCGTATCACCATTTTTTATTTACTACCGAAAACAAATTATGAATATTATTATTGTTATTGTTTATTATAAGATGTTTATATGCGCAATAAGGGTGTCCCATACATATATTACATATATTTACAGTTATTCGGTCGTATTCGGTCGTTGTTCAATTTTATGCATTCATCTCCTTTTATGCCTTTACTGTAAGAAGGAGCTGGGTAGTATTTGTATGATGTTTAGAACAAAAGGAGTCCAATATGAATTTAGTTCTATTACATTTTGTATTATATGAAGATCATAACCGCTTCAATGTTTGGCCTTTATATTTAGAAGATCTACTTGTATCAATGTTAAAATATATGTTCCTATTTTTTACTTTTTTTGCTTTGTATAATTTATTATAATTTAGTTTTTTTAATTTTATATATAATTTTATATATATATAATTTTGTTTAATTTTGTTTTAATTTGTTTAATTTGTACGTATAATTTATTTAATCCTTTTACTAATCTATACTGGTGTACATTTAATTTTTGGTATCGCAACTGAAATTTTTTATTTATTTTTATTTTTATTATACATTACATATACAGTAATATATATAAAAAAAAAAAAAAATAGCCTAATAAAACCTAATAATGCCTGATGCACAAATTTCTCCGAAATAATTGATATAAAGACCGCCATCATACCTTTTTCCCTTCTTCATCATATAAGCCTTTTTTATTTTTTATTTCCTGTCAATGAAAGTTGAAGCTTACCGCTTTACTAAAAGTAAATAAATAAATAATAATCAATTTATATATCAATACGAAATAGCATCATTATCATTATTATTCATCATCAATCCATCCGAATGAATAATAAATCAAATCGCGAAAGAAACTTACGCGATATTATTTGACTCCTATATATAATTTTATAAATCTTTAATAATCTATAATCATTTGAACAAATCACAGATTCCTATTGACGAACTTTTTTTTTTTTTTTTGGAAAATATTTCTTACTTGATTATTATCCAAGCGCAGTGAACTCTACATTTTCAATATAAAGGACCAACTTTTCAAAAAATATCTTTCAAAAAAAAAATCTATCTTCCACTTTTTATTTTCACACGATCCATAAATAATTTTCTTTTAAAGTTTTTTTTTATTATTCGGTCTTCTTATTTATCTCTTATAAAAAAGAATTCATAATATTTAATGGAGACCACCGACGCTGCTTTGAAATTCTTGGTCAGTGGTAGTATAACTCTTCCAATGATTGGTATGTTTTATTATCTTTCTTTACTTTCTTTACCTTCTTTACCTTCTTTCTTTACTTTCTTTATTTTCTTTGGCTTTCCGTTCATTCAACATTCTTTACAACATTCTTTACAACGTTCTTTACAACATTCTTTACAACATTCTTTACAACACCTTTCCCATTTTCCATTCCTCATTATCATTATCATTATCATTTTTCATTATCATTTCTCATTATCATTATCATTCCCATTTTCATTGTCATTGTCATTGTCATTGTCATTATCATTTCCATTATCATAATCATTATCATTATAATTATCATTTTTCCGTTCAAAATATCATCAATCGTTCTAATTCTTTTTTCTTTTTTTTCTTTTTAGCTTTTGTAGCTCAAAAAGCTGCTGAAGTGATCCCATGCGACCCTCCACCAGCTAACAAACGACATGACCCATCTTCTCAATCTAAAAATATAACGCGTAATGTTGGTGAAGATGACCATCAACCCTTACCACCTTTAATATCATTTATCCAACGATTAGTCGTAAAATCAAACGTTTCAACTGCTACCTTCCTTACTACCGTTGTTTACCTAGCTCGCCTGAAAAATAAATTACCAAAATTAGCAAGAGGTTATTATCGGATTTTTTTTTTATTATTTCTCGGAATCTTTTTATTATCCCTATTTTTTTTTCTATTTTTTTTCGGAGTCTTTATTTTTTTCGGAATCTTTTCGGAATCTTTTATTATTATGCCTATTTTTTGATTTTTCTTGGCGTTGACTTCATGTTATTAAAGTTTCTCTTGATTGAAATATTATGTGTCGTCACATGATCATCTATTTTGTGAAACTACATGATATTCTAGAGATCCTTGTTACACCACAGTCGGCCGAAAAATCAAATGGGCTTGTCTTAGCGAATCTATACATTTAAATTTATCCTTGTGTGGACTACTATCCTTATTTTTTTCCCATATTTTATTATCTTATTATAATTTCATTTTTATATATTGATCTAACCAATTTTATTATTATTTCTCCCTAATTTAGGAATGCATTGTACTCGTCATAGAGTTTTCCTTGCTACTCTAATAGTTTCATCG
The DNA here is from genome assembly GCA_910591965.1 of Dentiscutata erythropus. Taxonomy (NCBI): domain Eukaryota; kingdom Fungi; phylum Glomeromycota; class Glomeromycetes; order Diversisporales; family Gigasporaceae; genus Dentiscutata; species Dentiscutata erythropus. The sequence goes on along the minus strand of CAJVPY010002985.1, from coordinate 4,017 downwards.
TAAGTTCCCGGTTTCACCTATCTGTCTCATTTATGTTTATTACTCCTATTTATTATTCGTTCGCTTATCTTTTCCTTAAATTCTTCTTTTTTTATCTATTTTATCTAGAAAATACTTGAATGACTCTTCTCCTAGAAATAAATATTGGTCTAAATTTTCTGGTGTATATACTGTTGCAAAAGTTAATCTTATGGAAAGACAATTACTATCTTTATTAGATTATGACCTTCGAATACATAAAGCTGATCTAGATTTACATCTTGGTCCTTTATTAAAATCTTTACCTCGATTAAACTTTAATCTTAATACTCCTTTAAGGACTGACCCTCCTCCAAGGGTTCCATCCTTAAAACATCATCAACGATCGGCTTCTCATCCCGCCAATAATAATCATCAAAAAATTTCTTCTTATCCACGTCTCCAAATGTATACTCCTTCACATAGAACTCCTCCTAGACGTCAGAACTCGTATCAGTCACGTGTCTTGGCCTCCCCTTTTTCTACTTATGATATTGACATGAATACTTTGTCAATACCTTCTTCAACTTCCTCAACCTCCTCTAGCTCCTGTAATAATAATCCCAATACGCCAAAATATTTAAATTACATAGATGAATTTTTTCCAATGGAAACTGATGATGAAACCAAAAAGGATGATGATGATGAATCTGTAATTTACGATGAACCTGTAACTGCAACTTTCAATGAACTTTATGAACGTTTTTCCTTATATGGACAAATGAGAGATCAATATGGTCGAAGAACTTCTACATCTTCTGATTCTACTTGTTCATCTGATTCGTCTTCCTCTTCTTCTTCGGTACATACTCCTGTGTCGGCTCAAACTTATCAAACCCAAAAACAAGCGCTTAACATTCCTTCTTATTTACAACAACAAAGACGACGATGGAAATTACCGGACGCTGGCGTCTCTCCAATGTCATTAACACAATCGACTTCTTCATCTAGTAATGTACATGAAATGTCATTTACAAATTAAATTTTTTACTGTACTTCTTTCTGGCTGTATTAGGAATATCGATTTAAACCTAAATAGAACATTTGGAACCAACTTTCTTTTTTTTTCAAATAATGATTTATTGGATAATAATTAGTCACTAGTTGAAAAAAAGAAAAAAATTTTATATAAAATATTTTTTTTTCTTTTCTTTGTTAGTTATTATATACTATACTATATATACATGATATTACCGCACAATTGACAAAAAAACAAAAAAATGGAAAAAATTCTCGGTAATTAGAAAAAAACTTTTTTTTTTTTTAGAGTAGGATTATATATATATATTATTTTGGGAATCGGATGTTTTCTTGTATTTTAGTTTTTTTTTTTTTTTTTCTTTATTTGGGATTGGATTAAAAAATATGAATTTTAACGAATACTTAATTATAATACCACCTTCTTTTCATAATTCACATCATTCTTTTCACGAAAAAATTCGACTAAAAAAAAAAGCCCTACTTCCTTCCTACTCACAAACTTATCGTTATTAATTTATATATAATTAGAGTGATATATTCTGTTATATATATTTCTTTCTTTTTTCCTGTTAAATATAACATTTTTATTTTTTGTTCTCGATTTTTGTAAATATTTAATTCCTAGACGTTTTTTTTTTCTTTTTGCTCAATAAAATGAGTAATACTATTAGTGAAAAAATTGATTTTCATAAATTACATAAATTCGACGTAATAAAAATTTTTTAAAGCAATAATGTTGCTAAAATTTCTACAAATCAAGATAAATTATTTTTTAAAAAATGCAATTTCGACAAACATTTCGATATTGCTAGTTTTTTTTTTTATATGAATTCCACAAAGTAACTGCACTACCTAATGTATTTTGACAAAGAATTTCATCGACAACTATGAAATTTAATTTCGCCACTAAGAAAAATTAATTTCAACAAACTAAACGTCGAAATAACATTTTATTTAGAGGAGTAAATTTAGGCACCCATCTATAGGTGTAAAGAACAATATCCCTTTATTAAATGTAATATCCCTTCTGTTAGATAATTTTTCAGTTCACAAAATTATACGGCGTCCATTCACGTGAAGCTTACCAATGACAGTGAATACTTTCACCATATTTCATTCCAATATCAATTGACCAATCAAAACTTGCAACTAGCCACTAATTGAAGTTTTAATTGGCCAATTACCTTAACTACTAACGAACCATGTGAATTTGTATTGTCCATACTTTAGACAGATAAGACGTAATTGTCCGGAGCGTAGCGGAGGACTATTAATGTTTAGTTATGGTGATACAATAGTTACGCTCTTGATTTATATTATCAAAAATGTAAATTTGAAACTTCATGTCTGTCCGCACGCGTGTCTATATTTGTACTTTAGTGTAACAAAAGCATATCACGCGTTTGTGTAATATGTAATTATTTTCTACAGGGGGATCCCAAAATTCCGGGTCGTAATGGCCGGAATGCGTCGTGGTTAGGGTTGGGGTTAGGGCTGGTTTAGGGTTAGTGGAACTATAGGCTATAGTAAAATTATCAGCTGGGCACTTTTCACTTAATGAACGACTATTGTTTCATTAGTAAAATTCTTATTGATCTTGGGGCAAAATCGATCAACTCCGGCCCTTTCGACCAGAGTTCCGAAGCTTCCGACCCGAAATTTTAGGGATCTCCCTGTAGGAGTTATATGTAATTATCATGCGCTCCGGACACACAATGCTACGCATTAACCTAGTTTTATAACTGGGTGTCTTGTCCGCGCACCTGCATTAGTTTTGTTTTTGATTCATTTTTTAATTTGCATTTAATGTAATAAAAACATTAAACTAGTATAATACTTTTACAATTAGTATAGCAAATAAATAAATATATAAAATCATATATTCATTCTAAAAATATATATTTGTTAAATATTTAGACAGAGGTGTGGCAGCTTAGTGAAGTGGTTTAGTTGTTACCCTCTCCAAGTAGCAAGTCTAGAGTTCGAATCCCATGGATAACGATTTTGAAAAATAGGCCTGTGGTACAATAATCTGTATAAGATGGTTGAATTTTGAATTAAGAATCTGTAACTTGAGTTGCACCAGAAAGTGATTCTGGGAGATCTCCTGGCATTTGTACAACTGGGGGAGAACTCTGAGAATAACAAAGGAATGCAACCTGGTTTCAGGCGATGCAAATACTTAATAAGTCCATAACTGCGTAAATCTGGAGAACTGTTCATCACTATACAGAAAGCTCATTTGAGAAGTCCCGAGTTGGGAGTAGCAGTGATCTTTGATGGTACTATATGATAGCTGAATTTAAACCAGGGCCAAGATTGGAGAACCGAGCGACCAGGTACTTTAGTAGGATATATACTAGCCAAACCGCCAGGCAGACGCACCGGAGGAAAAGGGCATACGCTCCAAAAGTATGGACCAAGGGGAGAGTATCTTTCAGGCACTAAAGCCTGGGCAGACCAACCCATCTGGGTTGTCGGCTGGAAGTAAGAGAGGAACCAATTAAGAATCTGGGTAAGAAGATAGTTGGATTGGGGTACTAGGGTTGTTATGAACCTTGCAAGAGCAGGAGTATGTAATGGAGGACTAATTAGGAAGGTTGGCGTTTGAGATACGAATCGGGTTATGGCAGCACCCCTTGAGATATGAACCCATTAGCAGCAACACAACATGTACTAGTTAGGAAGAAGTTACCAAACATGCAGTTAAATACATATGTAGGACATGTACTATGCTGTTAGGTTTACTACAAGGATAAATGTCTTCTGTTGTTGGCTAAAGTCTTAGTGTCTTAAATGGTAAATTGTCCCCATAAAAAGGGATATATGTAGCACTGGTAGAAGCCAGAAAGTTTAATTAGATAGTTTCCTAGTTAGGCTATAGGCAGTATTGTATATTTTGGATGTCTGAGCTTTTTTAAACTGTCTGGCAGACTGTCCAAATCTCATCTGGCTTACAAATCCAATCTTAAAAATACACTCATATATGCAAAAATCAATTCTGAACAACTTTAATTA
>CAJVPY010002984.1:0-14940 GCA_910591965.1 Dentiscutata erythropus | reverse complement strand
TTTTAAATATTTAAAAAAGTAAATCAAAAACATATTTATAATATAAATTGCAGGCAAATTTGCCTGCAATTGCTTACTATTTAAGAGATAGCATTACATTATTATAGCATAACATCATTATAGCATAATAGCTTTACAGCTTTATAGCTCATAGCAATTATAGCAAAAATATAGTATGTATTATAACTGCAATAATTTGTAAAAATTAATTCTACTAACAACTATAGTATAACTACAGTAATAGAGGTTGGTTGAAATTGTAAAATAAAAGTTTTATGCTGTCTGATAAAGAACTTTTTTAAAAAATTTATTAGCTAATGAATTCATAAAAACTTGTATAATAAAAGAATATTTAATATCTACTTAATATATATTTTTAGCTTCACAGTATATTTTTAATACTTTAATGCTCATTTACAAACCTTTCTAAACTTCTAATTTAGATAATTTAAAAGAACTATAATCTGGCTCTAGTATATAGTATTGAACTATATTCTTTTTTTCTAGTAACAATAAAACTTAGCAATCTGGTATAATTAGTGTTGGGTACAGTCCTAAGTCCAGTTTTAAAAACTGGACTGGACTGGACTGTTCTACTAGAACTAGTTCTAGTTCTAGTCCAGTCCAGTTTTTATGTGATTTGTCTAAAAAATTTTTATTGGCTATCGTTTTATATAATTTGTATATATATACATAAGGAGGAGAGGGGTATTGTGGCAAAGTTAAAATATTTTCAATCATAACACATTAATACCGTGATCAAAGTTAAACATTTTGACATCATCTAATTTGCCTCATCGAGCTAAGTCAAATAATACCAAAATCATTCAGTTCTAATTACTGAACTACAAAATATTTTAATTTGATTAAATATTTAGATGTGGGGGTATTATAGCGAATCTAGAATATCTTGTGTTTCTATGATTAGAACCAGATAAAATTTTGGACAAAATTTATATCATTCGATTCCTCTCAATGAAAGGAATCAAATAGTATAAATTTCATCTAGTTCTGATTATAGAAACACAAGATATCCTTGATTCGTCACAATACCTCTTTGTTGTTTAATATTGTAGATAGAGATAATATGACGAATCAGGATTATCTCGTGATCCTGTAGTCAGAATCAGATGAAACTTATACTATTCAATTCCTCTCAGCAAGTAGAATCGAATGGTATAAATTCCTTCTAATTCTGATTATTGAATCCCGAGATAATCCAATTTGCCATAATACTCCTCTTCACCACAATACCCTCCTCCTTATATGCTGATTGCTGTAATAAAATTTTTTACAGTAACTCATAACAGAAATCATAATCAGGCCATTCGAAGTTAATTTTTGGGTAACTCACTTTTGAGAACTCTCAAAAGGGGAAATAAAACAAACATATAAAATAAACAAGCCATTTTTAATATAGTAAATCTATTAAAATGAATTGACTTTAATCTAAATTTAGTCTAGAGATTCTAGTTGAGTTGCTAATTAGATTAGATAAATTTGATTCAGTAGTTAATATTACATTCCTATTATAAAAAAGAGGAACAAAAAAAATAAGTAAATAAAAATTATATAATGCAATCATTCGAGAAAAAGAACTTTGTACGTACGTACAATTTTGCAGTCAAAACTTTTATGATCTAGTGATCATTTTTATGCAGCGATCACAGATCGGAATTTTGGGTTTAGTAATTACCCCAAGTTCCTATTGGCTGAATACAAATTTTGTTCTTTATTGAATGAAATAAATCACTGATCGGAAGGCTTAAAAAATATAAAAAAGTATCAATTCAAATAATTGATTTATAATTGTTATTTCTGCAAAAGTTAAATGTTTATTTAAATATTTCTTTTTACTCATTAATACTAGATAAAAAAACACTTTGGAAGCTCTTTTTTTATCAGTTTTTTTGAATCATTTTATCACAAACTAAAATAACATATATGATAGCTAAGTAGAACTAAAATTTTATATTATTTATCTTTTATTCATTTTTTTTAAAAAAAAATATTTTTTTATTATTTATTTTAATTAGCCGGGACTTTTAATTTGATTTAATTTAAATTATTTTATTTTAAATTATTTTAAGCTAATTTAATTTAATTTATTTTAAATTAATTTATTTTACTTTATATTAAATTGTTTTTTATTTTATATTTGCCATATAACTGCGAAATAGCATATAGGGAGTAATTTTGATTTTGGCCTAAATTAAGCTTAATTTAGACCAAAATTCGAACCTACACCCTATTGCATTATTTCATAGTTTTATGGTATTTTTTAAATTTTACTTTTTATAAGTTCATTTTACCAGAGAAACTAATGGGAAGAGGGAGTGATATTAACTGAAAAATTAACTTCGAATGGCCTAATTTCAGTACAAAATTTAATTTGATCTTGACTATATACTATGTCTCACTGGAGAAGAGAATTCTTAAACAGGATATTTAATCGCAACTCATAATGAAAATTCTCAATACAAACTAACTTACTATATACTATAATAATTGGTGTGGCTTTGTAACTGAGTTTTTTACAGCAACTCATAACAGAAACTACGATACTAACTAATAATGAACAATTGTTGCTGAAATAGCAAATACAGTCAAACTTCTATAATGCAACCTCCATAAATACAATACCTCTCTAAATGCACGTTTCTGGCCTGGCTATAAGAAATCATTAGTGCTAAATGCACGTTCTATTTTCTGCAAATGCACGTTCACTTAAAAGATTTTTTATATCATACTAACCTCCCTAAATGCACGTAGCCAATCAGAATTCAGTATTCAAGTTGTGTTATACAAGCCTGCGATCAAACATTAAAAGCTGCAATTTGATTGGCTTTCTCTAAATGCAAACCTCTCTAAATGCACAATTGAAGCTGGTTTGTATGCAGTGCACTTATGGAAGTTTGACCATATAGTTATAAAATTTTATAAATATAGTTTATTTTATTTATATACTGTAAAATCTCGAAATAGCAGACATTGGCATTATTTCAAATCTTGGCCCGAATTAAGCTTAATTCTGGCCGGAAATTATAATTTCACCTCTGTACATTATTTTAAGATTTTACGGTATATATTTATTATTTAGGTCCAGTTCTAGTAAGTACTGGATCTGGACTGGACCAGTCCAGTCCAGTAGTAGTCCATTGAACTGGTTCAGTTCAGAGACCAACACTTGGTATAATAGTTTTTTACTATTCTATATTTAGTTCATATGTTTTATGTAATTTTTTCTTTTTTTAGATTTAGCCTTTATAGTACATAGCACTGTTAAAATCTTATACTATCTCTTTACTTGGATCTTCAAGTAGGCTTCTGTTCTTCTAGTTTCTTAGATTTCTGCACTTGTCAAATTTATTATAGGTTTGACTAACTCTAATACCAGCTTTGTATATAATAAGAGTCTAGTAATCCAACTACGATACTACTTTACTATATATATCAGGTAATTAATGCAAACCATCGAACAATATATCAAAAAAAAAATTAAAAAATAGACATGATAATGAATAAAAAAAATTAATCTTATACAAAAAGAATTGCATTTTGATTTTCCTTATATTTATTACACCCAAATATTATATATTACAATGTTAGATTAAATTGTCTTTGATACTATTACTTGACCTCACAGTCACAAAGTTATGATATGTTTTAGCAGTCAGAGAGATATAATGAATTAAGATGTATATTGTTTGTTTGGATAAAATATTCCTTTGGAGATATAGAAATTTTAGCATGATTAATATAAAGCTTGTAAAGCCTATAAATAAAAAAGAAATAAAATCCTGTATATTTCTTCTTCATGTAAATAAAGTTACAGTCAAACCTCTCTATAGTCACCCTCTATATAAGCACAACATATAAAAAATTCTCTTTATAAACACATTTATTTTAAAACCAACTATTATAAACATATAGAAAAAAAAACTTCTTTTAAGCACACCTTAATAAAATTCTCTTTACAATTACACAAATCTTTATCTTGAGAGTGTGATTATAGGGAGGTTAGACTGTAGTAGAATCTTTTTTTTAATTGATGTAAACTGCAAAATTTAAGCAGGTTATTAAAGGCACTTTACAGATATATTACATTAACTTTGAATCAAAAATAAGTGATGTATTTATTTCATAAACCTAGTACATCTATCCATTATCTATTTATCTATCAGATATCCAGATCTGAATTTATTCAAATATCTATTTTATATCTATTGTTGAAAAGCTTTATAGGGACTTGAGCCAATTTAGCTTTGATTGTAAACAAATAGTTAATAGGTTTAATTCAATAAACTAACACACATAATTACAGATTATGGTTTCTCTTTATTAATATAAATCAATATATTGAATCATTATTATAATAACACTAAATACTATCTACAATTATTAACAATCATTTCTCTCTTCATAAACTGAAACTACATCCATTTATATTTTTAATTCATATAAGTTTTAATCCTTTGTTCAGGGTTTCAATCTCTCACTCAGGGTTTTAACCCTCACTTGGGGTTTCAATCACCTAACTAGTGAATTGCCTCGATTATATAATCCTTGATTATTAATTGATTATCTTGATAATTGAGCACAATATATAGGCTTGATCAAAAGTGAGTTAATTAATAATTAATTATGTTGATTGATCAAGAAAATTTGTATAGTAAAAAAAAAAAAAAAAGCATTATTATGATAAATTACCAAGTAATCTGTGTAAGATCTACTTATTAATTGGATCATAACCATTGCTACTTAGGTAACTTGGCTATTTAAGTTATTAATTGATAATCCGTGAGTCAATCAGAGAAAATGATCTATATTTACTAAGTAATTGGGATGCAAATTACTTAATGAAAATCCTAATTTGTAAATGTGATGTTTTTTTATAAAACATGTATATACAAACTATATATTGTAGTCTAGTGCTTTACTACTGTTTCTACTATTTTAGCTTTTGCAATTTAGAATACATTACCAAGTTAAAATTTTCTTGTAAGTAATAAAATTATATAGCCACCTTGCCCACTAATTACCCAAAAACTAAACCCACCACCTGCTAATTACCTAACACAAAAGACCAAACCCACTCCATTAATTAAACACCTGCCCACTAATCACCCAAGAAGTACCTTTACTCTTTTTTGTAGCTCTGAATATGCCTATTACTTCTTAACTTTTGCCTCATTGTAGGAAATTATTCTCCAAAGAATCTACTGGGTTGGTGAAAAGTAGCTAAATAGTGGCACTATCATTTTATGATAATCATGGTAATTAAAAAAAGGCCACTATTTAGTTACTTTTCACCAACCCGGTATATTTCTCAAAGAATCTCAATAATTAATTTACAGCATGCTGCTGAAATATCATCATGGATTAACAGAAGTACTTAGAGGCAGTAGAGACAGGTTTTCAGGCCAAAAATTCCATAAGCTGTATGATAATATTCCCGGTACTATAATTGTTGCAAAAAATATTATTACATATAAAATACGTAGCAGTTATACTAAAAGTGGAAATTAGAATAAATCTATTCTGAATCCTTTATGGTTTTAAAATTGGATTGTATAATTGGTTGTTAAGGGTAATATTCAGGTACTTTTTTTTTAAAAAAAAAAAATATAAAAAAACCGGGATTTTGACTTGGGTACTTTTCAATATTAGAAACAAAGTCAAAACATAAAAATTTGCTTTATTAAGTTGTAATTCTCAATTAAAATTTATATTTTTACAGAAGTTAAATAAAAGATGTTTGAGAACGATATTCAAAAAATAAAATAAAATTAATTTTAAAGATTTAGAAAAATTACCTTCCTAAGTGCATACTACATAAATTTTAGTTGCAGTAAGTCATTTATCAAATCCTTATCTATACATTTCATAACTAATTTAATATACACTAGTCCAAATCAAAAAATTACACATAAGTTGAAACTATATTAATAGGCTGCCAAATATGCTGAATGTATGCTGGTTTTTGTCTGCATTCTGACTTGCAGAATGCCAGTATACATTCAGCACATTCAGCAGCCTATTAATATAGTTCCAACAATTTTTTTATTTAGACTAGTATATAACAATCGGGTTCTAAATATTTAGATCTTGATCCCGACACCAACAATTCTTGATACAAGATCACCATTAAATAAAATTCCATCAAATGTATGTTCTTTGTCTGGACTCTGAGACTGTAAATACTTAATGCTTGGGTATATGGTTCACAACCAAATCTCAGGTGCTATATATAGTAGAATTCCACAAATTAGTTTAATTTGAAGTACTAATATATTTGAAAATTCTTTTAATTTCATATAGCTTACCAGTATATGTGTCTTGTGTAATATTTTCTGGCTTAAACTTATTAGCTTCTGAAAATTGTTTTTTAATTTATTATCATCTTCCAGATCCATTTTATGCAACCAACGATCGATTATCAATAATTTCAGTTGTATAGATCGTTTATCAAACTCTCTATCTATACATTTTATAACTAACAATCGGGCTCTAAAAATTTAGGTTCTGATTCTGACACCGACAATTCTTGATACAAGATCACCATTAAATAGAATTCCATCATTCTTTGTCTAGTTGAAACTTTAGTTACAATAACTTTGAGACTGTAAATACTTGATTCTTGGATATATAGTTCATTACCAAATCTCAGGTACTATATATAGTAGAATTCCACAAATTAGTTTAATTTGGAGTACTAATATATTTGAAAATTTTTTTCTTCCATATAGCTTACCAGTATATATGTCTTGTATAATATTTTCTGGTTTAAACTTATTAGCTTCTGAAAATTGTTTTTGATTCATTATCATCTTCCAGATCCATTTCATGTACTATATAGACCCAAAATAACGCACACATTTGCATTAATTGATTGACCTGCATGTTATTTCGAGTATGCCCATGTGCATTATTTCGAAATAAAAGATGATTTTTGGTAAAAAGTGATTATTACAGCTATTTTCATAATTCCTAGAACACCTGATAAAAATTGGCTGAATGATTTTTCAGCTGATTCGATTAAGTTTGCAATTTCGGCATGAACCAAATCATAATGACTGATTTACAAACCATTGTAACAATAATGCCAACATTATTAAATTTTTGTTCAAATTTTATCCAGCATGTTTAGTGTATCAATAAGCCTTAACAAGAAATATAAAAAATGTACAATATATTAATTAGATTTTTAAATTAAACATATTGTATGAAGTACATGTTAAAAAAAGATTCTGTATATAAATAAAATATTATACAAGTTGGTTCGTAGCCCTTTAAATTGTTATAGAACTAATTTTATGTCTAACCAGAGTTCCATCACAAATTGTAATTTATACGGCACAAATACTATTCAGGTTTTTTTTATTAAATGTTTAAAATATTTTGTATCATTCATGTTTAGTGAACATGTTTCTGAAAGTGATGAAAGTTTTTCAAATACATCTATTTTTTAAAACTGTTTGAGAATTTGACTTATAAAAGATATGTTAACAATTAAGTATTTGGCAACTTTTCAAAATGATAGGTTTTTTAAATTTTTTTCAAATATTTTTCAGCAAAGATGCTTTGAAAGTATATTTAATAATATTTATATTGGTTACCTGATCTTAAATTATATATATGAATTTTATTGAATCTACGTATTATGCCAAAATCACAAACTTAATCGAATCAGCTAAAAAATCATTTAGTTAATTTTTATCAGATGTTCCAGAATTATAAAAATAGCTGCAAAAGAAAATTTTTTATGGTCAGGCAGGGTGCGCATTAATTTGAGAACGTGCATGGGCATTAATTTGAGATTATATATGCTATTTTAAGAGGGCCCAGATTTTAAAATAATGCCCTGAGCGTTATTTCGGGTCTATACGGTAACTAACAATTGATTATCAATAATTTTAGTTGCAGTAGGTCGTTTATCAAAATCTCTACCCATATATATTCATAACTAACAATTGGGCCCTAAACAATTTAGGTCTTGATCTACTAACAATTCTTAATACAAGATAACTATTAAATAGAATTCTATCAAATGCTCTTTGTCTGGCCGAAATCTTAGTCACAATAACTTCAAGACTGTAAATATCTGATGCTTAAGTGTATAGTTTACCCAGCAAAATCTCAGGTGCTGTATGTGATAGAATCCCACAAATTATTTTAATTTGAAGATCTCTACAGTACTAATATTTTATTTTATATAGGTTACCAATACACATGTCTTGTGAATTATTGTTTAATCCGTTCTGGTTTAATTTTATTAGCTTCCAAAATTGGGTTGATTTCATTATTATCTTTCCGATCCATTTATCAAACAAACGAATAATTATCAATAATTTCAGTTGTAGTAGGTTGTTTATTAAAATCTTTATCTATACAATTTGTAGCCAATTCAATATAGCAATCAGGTTCTAAACATTTAGGTCTTGATCTACTAATAATTCTTGATACACCATTAAACAGAATTCCATCAAATGTTTTTTGGTTGAAATCTTAGTCACAATAACTTTGAGACTGTAAATATCTGATGCTTGATTATATAGTTTACCCACCAAAATCTCAGATGCTATATATAGAATTCCAAAAATTTTTTTTTTAGAAAGTCCAAAATTAGTAATATATGCGCTATGCGAACGAGTTTGCAAAATATTTTCATTGTGTAAATCTCTATGAATCTGTATAGCAATAATATATTCACCATAATTATTTCTTGATATTCCGATTTATTTGAATTATAAATCATCTTAATTAATCTATCGAGCCATGTTGCCCCATATACAGTTGTGATCCCTATTCTTCAATATCTCTGAACTCATTATATTCAATCCAAGATAATTTAATTTTTTCATTGTCTATTATAAGGTAACTTCAATTAATCACAAATGTTTTAATAACTATCAAATATATTAACTATCAAATATATTAACTCATCAAAATCCAAGCTAGGGTAAAATGCATTTTTACTCTGACCAAAGCTTTACCACATACAATTCGAATCTAAAAAAAAATTAGTATATTATTCTTAAATGTGTATATGAAAAGAATATCAACTCACTTTCAAATCTAGAGTATTGTGTATTTGTTAGTGCCTTTTTGCCTTCTACATTATTGTTGCTAACAAAGAAGCTAGCATATTGATTTGCATTTGCTAATTGTTTTTTTTAAGTTAGCATACCTTTTAATTCTTTTAAAAGCCTAAGCACGTCTAAACAGTTCCAGAATGACAACTATAAAAATAAAGCTTAGATAATATGACAAGTATCTGGTATATAAGTAATTTAAATACATTATAATCTCATACTTGTATAGTACAATGTTGGTAGTAATGATTTACAAATCCTGCTTTTGTAGTGTAGCATAGTTTCAAAAGTCAAAAACTTATAAATTTTTATCAGAAAATAAGCTAAGAACAATGTATTATTAATTACCTAGTATTCTAATTAATATTGAGTTTATTATAGTAAATGCCATGTGCTTACAGATTAAACTTTTTTTTAAAAAAAATTAATATTTAATAATTTTATAATTAAAACCTTGAAGTTTTGCTTTATTATTTGTACTACTTTAATACTATATTGTCTAAAAATTTTGCAACTTTACTTATAACCTGAAATTTCAATTCAGGACTTGCTTATATGTAATCTGCATTACATTTTAATATAGAAATTCTCCAATTAACTGGCAGATTATCAATTAAAGTAACTCAGTTTATTTTTATAACAAATAGAACACAAGTCAATCTCTACATAGGTATAATATAATCGATCAATGATTAATTTAATAATTGATTGATTATGTATACTTGAGCTTATAAATTCATACTTGATCAATCATACTCGATCAAGCATATATAATTGATTTTTGATTGATTAAGAATAATTTTTTTGATCAATCATAGATCAATGAATTTTTTATCAAGTCAATTCCCTAAAGTTAAAATGAGTTTTATGTTATGGAAATAAATCTGATTATTCAGTAGCTTACTATGATTGTGCTGCCAAAATAATTTGAGTTATTTGGCAGTAATACGTTATCTGCCAAATAATTTTGTTATTTAGCAGTTTATGTAATCGCTGTCAAAACTCAAGTTATTTAGAAGCACAATTGTTCTAAGATACCAGATAATTCTGTTATTGTATACTATGCTAGCCAATAACTCCTAATGAATTATTTTATAAATAATTCTCATTATTGGCTGCTTCACATCCAATAACTATATATTATCTTCCAAAACATATAAAAAATCAGTAATAGTCATAAACTTGGATAATTTTATGCCATTTACTGTTTTATCACAATGACAAATCTGTAAAGCAATGGTATAAAATATATAAAATATCCAATAGCAGATCATACAAAATGGTTTGTTTTAGAAATTACAGAAAATCTGGATAGTTGAATAATCAAATTATACAGTAAAAGGGTATAAATACCTATTTAAAAACTATGCAAAATCACTACTATAAATTATATGATCTGCCATTATGTCATATAAAATAAAGAATAACACCTTTATTTTTCACTGCAGATAGATATAACCAAGTGTTTATATATTATTCCTGCCATGCCAGGGAATAAACACTTTTAATTTGATCTCTTATTTCATTAATTTTAGTAGGTATATTTAAATAAGCTATTTCTTTATATTTGTATTAAATTGTCTATAAGTATAGTCTAAAATATGATAAAAACTTTTGCTGCAATTTAAGTTATTCTATCTCTATGAGATTATAAACTATGTTTTATTAAGTCAATTATTTAAATTAATTTAACTAGAAAGTATAAAATAATTGTTAATCAAAATATTCGAAAATAATGTATTAGTTTTACTAGTTTATTGTCTTTGCTGATTTAATCAATAAACAATCTTTTATTCAAGTCAATTCAGTCAATATTTATTAATCAAAATATTTGAAATAATCAATGTATCTATTATTAATTCTTATTTGTGCTAATTTATGATTTATATAACTTGATTTTCTGAAAATTTACATATATTGATTATAAATTATAGTTTATCTGAACTCAAAGTTGTATTTATACTTGAACTATATATTAAAATAGTGCTTTATGCTAACTACACAATTAAATTATATTTTATTAGGGCTAATAGGCTTTCAGTTAGTTCTAAAAAGGCAGAGCTAGCTTGGTTCTAGAACAGGCTAATGGTTCATTAGCTTGAGTTAGACCACTTAACAGTTCTACTAGTATAATACCTGTTATACAGCATTATACAGTATTATATATAACCTTTTTTTATTATACCAGTATATATGGCAATTAAATTTCAAAATTAGGTGTAATATAGCATAATAGAAAAAATTAAAAAAAATATTATTTTATCAAAAATTGCTCATAATACCTTCTGTGTATTAGTAAAAACCTTTCCTTGTAAAATTTTAATATAGATAATACTCTCCCAATTTAACCTAGAGACAAGGTCTAAATTTAACCTAATAGCACGAAATTTTATTTTTGAATTTTTTTTGAATTTCAACTGATCAATACAATCTAATTATAGTCAAATTTGTATAAGTTTTAAAATTACCAATAGGCCAAATAATCTGCAAATTTAACTAGAATTAGATCTTTTAAAAGTAGATCTATTAACAATTTACACAGATACAAGCCACCTAAATTTATTAATAAATACCCACACCCAACTCTTAACATAAACTCTATTTCTTATTATCTAAGTAATACTTTACTATTTACTAAATTCTAATAATATGTGTATCGACAGAATCATATAAGAATTTATTATTCACTAAATATTTTGATTATTAAAAATATTAATTATTTACAATTACACTTATTAATTTTTAATAGAAAAAATCCAATTGATAACAGAATAAATCTTTAAAGATCTTGTATTGATTATATATTTATAATGCAAAAATTACAAGTCTAATCTGGCAGCAGGTGTTATAAGAAAGTTTTTGAGAGCTATATTACTGTAATATACATATATATATATCATCTAACAAGATTATTATATATAACTTAGATATAAATGACAAAATTGGTTATTTTATAATTTAGATATTTACAAGTGTTTTTATAATAGCAAAATTTAATAGATACACTAAAGAAGCAATAAAACCTTTTTATATAAAATAATATTAAAAGAATATTGTTATGCTCAAATCTACCTCTCAAATAATTCAAGAGATATACAAGTTATAGTATAAAGACTATAACTATAGTAATAAAAATAAGTTAGTGCAGTGTTTAATAAAACTTAATAGAGAGAATACTAAGACTTTATTTGAAAGAAGTAAATAATATTATAATATATAAAGATATCAAGTTTGATACTTATACTACTTCTTAAACACTTGTAAAATTTGTGTTTTTCTTTTTAAAATGTTATATAAACATACTACTAATACAATTTACAATTTAAAAGTTAGATTCATATATAAAAATTTAAATATTAACTTTATTAAATAAGGTAATAAGTAAAGAATATAACAAGAGTAAAGCAAAACTTTTGACTTGGTTATGCTCAGAAATAATAAAGCAACAAATTAAAGACTTTTTTGAATCAATGTTTAATATGTTAAATGACTCTTGACTCTAGATGTTTCTAAAGACTTAATAAAAAACTCTCTAAATGATATATTAGCAAATGATAAAGCCTTCTAAGAAAGATATAAAGAATATAAAATATTATATACTTGGATAAAAAAGAAAGTTTTCCATAAAACCTTCATGTGTGGTTTTCAAAAAAAAATATTAGTTTTATAGCTTTGCAATTGCAGGAACTCACACTATAATCAACAATATTTATAAAAAATCAAATAAATCACATAAAATTTCATATGAATATAACATAACTTATAAAGCCTTGCTTCTACTAGTTTAACAAATATTTATTTAGTAAGAATAAACAAGATTCTATAGTAGAGCTTTATATTAATATAGTCAAAAAGAAATATTTGTAGCAAAACAATATTTCTGAATAAGTCTAGATTTTGTAAACACAAATATGTTATATATGATCAACTTCATAATGGAAAACATTAATCTTTTTCTGGAAAACTCTACTTTTTATAACTATTATAAAGCTAATTTTTCCAAATTCTTGACCAACTTTAAAAAAAATATTCATTATAAAATGGCTCACAACATAATAAAAGATGAAATAATGAGGTAGAGCAACCTTGACTTGCAAAATATTACTTATTAACCATGACCTGTCTTAATAAATATTTGAGATAATCTGGTTTATAATAATACTTATGATAATATGACTTAATTTTTCTGCTTAAATATTAGGTGATGATTATGAAACTAAAAATGAAATGAGTTGGCAGAGGCAAATAAGGATATTGATAACTTAATCTGACTACATAAAAGAAAATTTGATGATATGGATTCTTCTAGCATAGCTAAATTTATTTTAGATATTCTCAAAAACTATATAGTAGCAGAGAAAATATACAAGCAAAAAATTATGAAGCTTGCTCTTAAGAAAAATAAGTATATAAGAAGTAAGAATTTAACTATCTAAATATTAAAGATTGAGAAGTCAAAGTCTTCCATAAAGTAAAACAAAATCAAAAACCTTATATACATATCAAGAAGACTACAATCTACAAAATGAAGTATTTATCTATTTTAATTCTATAATAGATCAATTTATTCACTAACAATCTTTTCATACTACTTGTATAAATTACTATAAAGAAGTATTGCTTTTATCTTCAGATAGGTCAATCCTGGAATCATCAATTCATATGTTTATATAGTGATATGAATAATCAAAGGTATATGGTCTTATGTTTATCAGTTCAAAGTACTCTTGTTACTATATCATAATCTGGATAGCTTTTAAGGTAACAATATCATCAAGAATATAGTAGATTATTGCTCTATCTAAACCAAAAAAGTCAGAAAGATGAAACATCAATAAGAACATTGAGATAACAACTATTTGTATCACAAGTATAGGTAAAAGAATCAATGCATTGTAAAGGGCTTCTGGGCATTCACATTATTTTTTTTATTATTATCTTTATTACATTTTATATATAATGAACAATGTAAACATAGTAAATCTAAAAAACATAAATAGTATAGTGAATATAATCATCATGTATAAAATTTACACCTTTTTGCAGTAATAAAGTACTAACTCAGCTAAATTTTTACTTCAAAATCATTTAATAAAAGTTAGCTCTCTAGTAGTTATTTCTCTTGATCACCAATTTGTTCATAATAAATCATTTGTAAAAACTTTCCTGTTTTGTAATTTCATTGCACTCTTATCTTCAATTTAGTAAAAAAGTGAAAATATCGGTAAGTAATCAGAACCTTTCATATTTACAATAACAATCAACAATTTTGACATTGTTAATCTAAAATCAATCTCATTCCATCATACAACAAGATCACGTAATATATATTACAACGCTGCCGCACAAGTAATTAGTATTGAATTAGAACATTACCACTACGAGTTAAAGCTTATTAATAACTATTACCTATTGACACCTCACCATAATAAAGCAAAGAAAATGTTATTTGACCATACAGTAATTCTACAATTCTACAAGTGTAGAACTGTAGAATCACCAATCCACAATTCTACAAGCGCAGAAGTACAGAAGTGTAAATTATTAACGTTAATGATTGACCTTATTCTGGCCAATCATAATTGCAGAAAAGTGGATAATGCAACAATATAACCTCTGCTTGTATTGTGTTCAATAATAAATATTTGAATTCACATACAAAGTCAATATTTTTATAAATTGATTTAATCAATCGTCTAAACAAAAGATCGAAATTGAATTTGATCCTAATGGGAGATTTAGAATTAATAACTTCATACTATGATATGGGGCCTTTGCAGTAGAAAGAGCCAAAACTCCTCCAAAAACCAAAATTGAGTTTTTGCTATATTTAGATAAAGTTTGG
>CAJVPY010002983.1:0-14946 GCA_910591965.1 Dentiscutata erythropus | reverse complement strand
CATTTTGTACTATAAATAGTACAGCTAGCAAAATAGTTTAAAAATCCAAAAAATTATATATCTAAATAATTTTTATAAACAAATATTTGATAAATGCTATAATATAGTTTAGCAGATTTTTTTTTAATATTATAAATAAAGTTGTTGAAATAAAAAATATTTTTTAACTACAATTTTTTACAAGTTTTAGTATACTACCTATAGTATACTATTTAAAGCAATTTTATTCTTAAAATTATTAAATAACTTTAAAAAATAAATTTGAATTATATAAAAAAGGTTTAGAACTTATTATAGAAAAATAATTATTACTAATTATATAATAAAAAATACAACTTGTATTATAAGCTTTGTATTAAAATATTTGAAACTTATTACTATTTTTAGTAATTCATATAAGCTCTTTGATTTTTAGCTATAGTTAAAAAAAAATTTTATTAATAAATTTTTTAAAAATTTTTATTAAAGGTTGTAAATATTAACTATCTAATTCTAATTATAGAAATTAATTGATATTAAATTAATTTATCTTAAGTTATACTACTTTAAAATTTAAAAAATCACATCTGTTTTTTAATATAAAATTTAAAAAAATCGTTCTATAGTACTTATTAGTAAAAACTTCAAAAAGAAATTATTTTTTATATATTAGTCTAATATTAAAAAAATTTTATAATCAAAATTAGCAAACTTATCTTTACAATTTTTATAAATTTGTTAAATAAATTTATTAACAAAAAAAATTTTTATAAGTAAAAATATTCATTAATATTCTATAAAATAACTAGTAAATACTATATAAATTTAGTCTAAACTAAAATATTTAGACTAAAAAAAAAATTCTAAAAATCAGAAATGCTATTTAAATTTATCAAAGTTTTTTTCTGCAGAGCACTATACTTAACAAACAATATAAAGTTATTTAAAATATAATTAATTTTTAAAATTACTAGATAACTGCTTTTAAAGTATGTCATTTTATAGTACAAAAGACTATTTGTAGTACACCTAAATCCTATCCATTAATAATTATATAGACTAATTATAAAAATATAACAATTGAAAATATATTTCACAAATAATTTATTCGTATATTAAATTTTTTGATTAATATAAGCTTGTGTTTAGGTTTATTAGTATAAATATTAATTTATTACACTTTATATACGTCTATCTATTTCTAAATATGTAACAAATTCTTTGTTATGTGTATTTATCACTTTGAATGCTTCTTTATATGAGTTTATTCGTCTTCTAACATTTTTTAGCTCTTAAAAATTATGCATTGTAATTGGTTAATTAATAGAGAAAATCACAGGTAGATCTACAAAAATTGACCAATTAAATAAATATCTTCCTATAATATGAGACTATATTAGTAAAGAAATTCATCATTCAAATTTTCTAGTTAAATTTGCAGATTAGTTGACCAGATCTAGAACAAACCAATTTTAAATCTAGTCAAATGATTTGCAAATTGATCAGATGACACAAATTTACAAATTATTGTAGCAAAAAATATTATATGTTTATGAAAGCCCCATTAAAAAACATCTGGTTAAATTGTCAAATATTGTTGAATCTAATAAATATGAAAAAACCTAAAATCAGGCTTTTAAATATATTTTGTATAGTTAGTTATCTGTGTGCTATCTATAGCAAATCTATAGATGTATACAGACAATTTAAAAGCCTGATTGTAGGTTTTCTTTTGATGTATTTATATAATCAAACAGTATTTACCAAAAATATAATTAAGAAGTCAATTTGTTAAATTGTAAAAAACTTCAAAGCAATTTAAAAAATTTATTAAAAAGCTCAAAAACATGATTTTGGTTTTTCAAATAATTTACTTGCATAAACAAATAAACACACTATCTAAAATTTTGTACACAGTTGCTATAAATTATTAACAAATTTAAATTGATACAATTTTTAAAAATATTTATTAAATTTTATAAAATTAATAAAACAAAATAAAATTATAAAATATATTAAGTAGTAATCCATATAAGATCAGCAGTATTATTATAATAAAATCTGGTATAAATCTTTTATAAGTTTTATAATAGAGTGAAATCTGTAGCTGCCTCAAAGTAAAGTTATTTTTTACTAAGTTAATCTTTCTTCAAGTTCTAACAAAAGTTGTAGAGCTTATTTTTGTGTTTATAATAGTAGTAAGATCAATAAAATTGGCTTGATGGTTCTTGAGATAGCTTGACTTTTTTTTTTTTTACACATACAAAATTTTTTTAAAGAAATTTTATATGTGTAAAAGAAAAAAAAGTCAAGTTATCTCAAGAATCATCAAGCCAATTTTATCGATCTTACTATCATTAGAAGCACAAAAATAAGCTCTACAACTTTTGCTAGAACTTGAAGAAAGGTTAACTTAGTAAAAAATAACTTTACCTTGAGGCAGCTACAGATTCCACTTTATTATAAAGCTTATATAAAAGCTTAACCCCAAATTTTATTATGATAATACTGCTGATCTTATATAGATTACTACTTAATAATAACTGTATAATTATAATTATATATAATATCTCTACTAATTGATAATATTAAATAAATTAGTTTTATTACAACTTTTTTTGACAATTACTAAAACCAAATTTTCCCACTAATAGAAAAACAAATTTTTTGTTGGAGAGTCATGACCTATGTTGCAGTTTGTCTAGAGGTCAATATTTTTTGCTTTGCAGAACTTCTCTAAAAGGACATTTGGCATACAAGCCAAGAGCATTACTATACAAGATAACTGGCAAGAGGCACCCTTGTATATAAAATCTTGGTGGAGTGTGGGCAAAAAGCTCAACTTCTTTAACGAAGTTTTTAGATCGTTACTTCAAAGAAGAACATAAGGAAAACAACAAAAATTTTTTTTCTAAAGCCGCACTCTTTCTTTTGGGTTTGGTAACCCTTCTCTTTTTTTTTCTCACTCTCCCGTTGGTCTTTCAAAATTTTTTACAAAAAGTGGGGATTTGGCTTACTTCCTCCAAAAGATTGGCATTGTTTACTTTCCAAATTTGAACGGACTCAGTAGAATGCAACTACATGACGTGTCTGTTTACAAATACGGTGCTACACTAGAGAAGTCAGATCAGGGTCTCTGGTTAAAGAGATATCCAAAAGTAGTCATAAGTCGGAAAAACTTTTAATGTTAAGGCAAAGCTTTACACTAAAGATATACAATTGTTGCATTTGTTATATAATTTTTTTAGCCTTGCACAGGTTATAATAGTGTATCCTTGTTACGAAGAGAGGTGCAATCCCTCTCAACTTTTATTCTTTTTTATAAAAATTTTTTTTTATTTTTTCCTGTTTTTTCTTTTTTTAAGTTTTTTTATTTTTTATTTACTTCGCTCTTTCCCCTTCCCTTTTTTTGTTCATTTTTTCTTTTTAGTCATAGTTCATTTTCATTTTTTATAGAATTTTTTTTTTGGATAATTCCAGTCATCCATGATCTGGTAGGATGGAGTCGCAACTTAGGCCTGAGCTAGGTTTTCGCACCACAATATGAAACCAAGTAGTTCTGAACTTTTATCTTCATATTCCTATGTATTTATGTTATTATAAATATTAATAAATAAAATAAGTCATGGCCAGACCCATCAACACAAAAAAAAAAAAAAAAAGATAATATTAAATAAAAAATTTATATTTTTTTGCAAAACTTGAAGATTAAATCTTGATAACTAATAATGTAAATTAGTCTAAACTTAATTCATAGTTAGAAAAAAGTAATTTTTTGAGAACTACTAGGCTAAATTAATCTAAACTTTAATATATTGTACATAAATAAATATACTAACTATAATAAAAATTTGATCCAATTTAGATCATTAGTTATTGAGATATCAATATTCAAAGTTTTGCTAAAAATTATGAATTTTTAAAATATCATTAAAAAATTTTTTAATATAAGCTAGACTTCTAAAATTTTGTTTGTATTGAACTTATTATACATCAAACAGTCAAATTTGCAAATTATTTGGCAAAAAATACCAGGCTGAATGATCTGTAATTTGACTAGAATTAGATTGTTTTGACAAAAATTGATATATGATAGATTCAAACAGCCTCTATAGCAAAAATATAAATTCAACATATAATTATTTATTGCCTATTTTGATATTTGATTAAATAATCATAATTTATTAACTATAATTGGCCATTTATCTGACAACTAAGCTGCAGCATAGTCAACTATGACTAGCTAGCTAGTAATAGCTAACTAATAACCAACATAACCAACTAAACATATCTCTAGTCTAGTCTAACTTTTTAAAAACTGTCAGTTTTTGGACCAAGACAAACTAGACAGACCAATTAACAACTCTAGATATGTTAATATAGATTTATATAAATAGTCAAAATATTGTAGTAGATACAGATTTGATAATTATACAGGTGATTGATAATAAACAGAAGGAACAATTAATATTACACAACAAATATTTTACCCAGTGTGCAATATATAAAAAAATTATTTTACAATACTAGATTATTCTACTAATACATATGGGAACCCCCACAGCAAAACAAGGCAATAGGCAAAAAAAGTTTTTTTTTAAAAAACTTGATTTCTCGAAGAATTGAAGTATTAGAAATACAATTTTTATAAAATTACAAAATCAAAATTTTTTGCCCACTGACTTCTTTTGCTGTGGGGGTCCCCATATTATGATTATAATTCCACACTATTTTTATAATAATAAAATAGTGCAGATTATAATTATAACATATACTAGCAGAATAATCTGGTATTCTAAAATAATTTTTTATATATTGCATATTAAAGATATGTAAATGCAAGTTTTTTTGGCATTGCATAATACAATATTATATAGTATAATACATTATACAATTCTGTTTAATATGCTATAAACCTCTTAAAACCTATATGTAGTGAACAAACTTTGTATATTACTGAGAGATTAAAAAACAAAATATAGTAAAAACAAACCTGATAGATTAATTTTTTATTGATTTTTTTTTTTTTTATGTTAATAGTAAGACCTTGCTCTTATCTTAATTAAGTTTAATTAAAATTTCTTACAAAATTAGAAAAAATTTTATTATATAAACCTAATGCTAAGAATAAGAACTTAGACTAACTAAAAATGTCTAGTAGACAAGTTTAGTTTTTTATCTGTGGCCTAAACCAACCAGAGTAGCCAAGGCTCATCTAGATTTGAGTATTAGTAATGATATAAGATGAGTGTATTAGATATTTGATCCAGTAGATATACTATATTTTAATTTTATATAAAGGATTAATTAAGTTAGATTCAATGTTTGACTAATTAGAGGTGTTGAGTATGTTAGAGATATGTATGGGAGAAGGTGGGGGTGAAGTTGTAGTATCAATTTGTGATCTTAATATACAATAGAGGATCCATAATTTTTTGTATATTTGACAATTAATTTATTAATTTCAAAAAGGAGTTTAATAGTAAGAGATGTTGCTGTTTTCCAAAATGTAGTATACTCACTTAATGTATTAATAATATCAATTGGTACTAAGCTAGAGAGTGTAGAAACTAAAGAAGGTTTATAAAAAAGTTGGTGAACTTGAAAACTATCAAGATTTAGAATAGAGGTGTGGAGGTTGTGTGCTTGAAAATGTGAGATTTGAAGTTTGTTATGACTTAAAATATGTTCTAAAGAGCAATGAATAAGGTTAAATAGAGGTTCAGAAGATGGGCAAAATATCCAATGAAGTGAGTTACTTTCTTGTTGACATAAATGACATTTGTTAGAATAGGGAGAGTTTCTTCTATAAAGAATATTAGGCATTGGTAAATCATCTAAAAGTAATTTGACTTTGAAAGATTTGTATATAAAGGATTAAAAATTGTGTGAAAAGTTGGATATTTTTTGTTATTATTAAAATAAAGCCAGGTTGCTTGCCAGTTGACTAAAGAGGTAATTGGAATCCATTTTTGGAACCGGTTTTGAGATAACTAGTTAGCAAAAATATGTGTGTGATATATTGTTCTAATACTATAGGAAGTTCAATTGGAAGGTTGTTAGAGCTAAAAGTAAATAAAAGGTTGTATATATTGGTTGTATTGAAAGTAAGATATGGTGCTTGATGATGATTTTAGGCTAGTTGGTCAGCTGCATTGTTAAAAATGTGTATTAACTTTGTGAAATATAATATTTAAATTGTAGAATTTAGAAAAGTTTAAAAGAGTATTCCAGACAGACCAGTAAGAAGTATTTATAAAGTTTGTATTATGAGTATTGTGTAAAAAATTGTAGAACTTTGAAATAACTGATTGGGAATCTGTAAAAATTTGTATAGTGCAGTTTCTAAGAGCAGTGCAGATTTGAGGCATTTTGGTTGTAGATAGCTATTGATTAAAGGGTCTGAGTGACTTCGCTGGGTATAAAGAAAGTTGGTATTTGAGATTATTAGATAATAAGTGTGGGAAGTGGTGGAATAGAAGTAACATTTGAAATTAGAATTGAGTATATAAGGTCCCGGTAGTTGGCATGAAAATTAATTGATTTGTTTATATTAAGTCTACCAAAAAACTTTGTTGCAAGATTTGTGTGAATAAAGATGATGCATTTATTAGCTATTAAGTTGGTATTAAGTGAGCAGTTGGTGCAGAGTGAAAAGGATATAGAAGAAAGTGGATATAGTTGTGTTGAGTAGGTGAGATTGTGGTATTGCCAATAAGTAATAAGTATGTGACCAGTTGTTGTACATTGGCATTAGGCTTTACTAACAACCAGTTGGTTGTTAAGTAAAGAGATTAGCCAAGGTTTAGTGTGTTGGTAGAAGTGGCCAGTACTATAGCTATAGTAGTTAGTAGATGGAAGGTTAAAGTGTAAATGAATAGTTCTATAAAGAAAGCTAGATGTAGAGATGTTTTCTAGTGTAGTAAACTATTTGGGTATTCTGCCTTTTGGAATTTTGTTTAGTCTTGGTAAAATGTATTGCTATTCGAGCAAACAAAGATTATTAGATATAGTAAGCTAGTCGAGGAAAAGTAAATGATGGTGCTGAAGTTGTTTTTTAAAGGTAGGATATTGAGGGTGAGAAGCAAGAATTGATTCAAGTGAAGTTGAACCTTCCTGGATTGTAAAAGGAACGAAGATATTAGAGTTGAGGCTAATTGTCCAATTAATATATTTGAGAAGCTGAATGATTTTAAAATTAGTAGTGTTTTTATCAGGGCCTTCAATTATAAGATTGGGATGAGAGAAGATATTTATAGGAGACCATAGTTTGTTCTGTAGTTGTTGAATACGAGATGATTATTGTTGAGCCGTTTGATAAAGTTAAAAATATGATGTTGCAATTGAATATCCCAGATATTTTTAATATTGTAAATTTATGGATGGAGTAGAGTGCTAGTAGGTATAGTGTAGCTGAGTTTGGCTTTGTGCTTGACAAGACCAATGTGACATGTGAAGATTTTATTACAGGCTGTTTAGCTAAGAACAATATTCTGTAGGTGATATTCAATAATAGGTATAATAACTGTATTAATAATATAGCAGGCTTGTGTATCTGTAATTTTTTTAGAGCTAATCGTTTGAATGAATTGAGAAGACTCATTTGTAATTTGCTGTATTTGTTAGATTGTTTGTTTGTCAAGTGTAAATGAACACCCAAGAAATTTGAGTGGTTGGTTTGGTAGTTGTAGTGAAAGTGTTTGGTTGTTAAAGGTAATTGGATAGTAAGGATTAGAGGTTGAGTTAGTAGTGAGGACTGATTTGTTTGGGTTTACTTTGATATTAGCCATGGAATAGAAGGATTCTGTGATTAAAATTATTTTGGTTAGTTCTGTGTATGAGGATACAACCCATAAGGTAGAGATTGGAATCGAACCTAACATGACCGATTGCTCAGTCAAAATGATCATGATCGATTATGAGATTTTTTGTTCAATCATGATCGATTATTGAGTTTGTTCGATCATAGCCTTTTGATCGATTATAATCGATCAGAGAAATTTGATCAATCATAAAGTTTGATCGATTATAACATAAACATAATCATGCTTGCATCACAGATAATAAAAATAGTGAATTTAATGTTTTGGTTATTATCATTCCCAACAAACACTCCTCCCTTCCCCAACAAACCATTTCTCTGACAACTCGGATCTGATCAACTTACTGACAAGACACCGTATTTTATCGAACCCATTTTACTGACAAGCTTATTTTATAGATGATTAATTTACCAACAAGCTCATTTCATAGACAGTATATTTCAACGATAGCTCATTTTACAGATAAAGTAATTCTAGTTATTTTCGTTATAGTTAGATTTAGAATTAGAGTTAAAGTCTATAACTCTTCTACAAAATAAGCTGTTGATAAAATATAGGGGTGAGTCAGTAGAAATGCACCATGTTGTTTTTAATGTAATTTTTTTGAATCTTCAAACAAAAATAAATTAGCAAAAACTTAACCAAATTTAGTAAAAAATTTTTTAAATAAATTTTACAAGTTTTTTGAATTGGTTTAAAAAAAATTTTATTAAATTTAATTAAGTTGTTATTGAATTATTCTTGTTTAAAGTTTCAAAAAAATTTACTTAGAAAAAATATGATGCGTTTCTACTGACTCACCCCCATATACTATCTACCTGCATAATGAACTTGTTGGTAAATTAATCATCTGTAATATATATTTACCGGTGAAATGTAGTGAAATAATATGGATCCTTCCTAACACAACCACCTGTTAGACAACTATTCACCTAACAACTATTCTGCTTTCTACAAAACCACATGCCCGATACCCAAAAATTACTTCCACTTCTTCAATAACTATCCTTTCCTTGATGACAACCCTTCCCCGACACCACATCACTCTTCCACCTTCCCCAATACTACTCTTCCTAACACCACTATACAGTCTCTTAACACACTTTCCAATAACCTATTCTAAACACACTACCCAACACAACAATTTCATTTATTTCATTCCATTACTTTTCCTGATATAATCTTTAAGTTAAAAAAAAAAAAGTAAAAAGAATTTTTTTTTTTTTTTTATTTCTTTGACAGGTCTTGCTGTAACTTGACCTCTTAGTTTTAAGTATATTTAATTTTATATATTTATTTCTAAGACTAACTAAAAGCCCGACTTCACCCAGTTGCCTATCAAGGTACCTAGGTGCAACCCATTGCACTAGCTTACGGATAAGCTAAAAAAAGTTCTCTCCTCACGAGCTTGTCCAAAAGGGGTTTACACCCTTTTGTATCCAACTTAAAATAGCATCATGCCATATTTTTCTCATCTCCTTTTCCTTTACTGATGTTTCTTTTCCTTTAACTTTATTTTTGTTCTTTTTTCTTCTAGAGACTGGCGATCCACTGCTTTCTTTATCAGTCGATTTTCTCTTGTCTTTCTTTTTTATGTTTTGCTCTTTTTCCTATTCGTTAACCTTAATGCATCTGTCTTTCTATATAAAATCGTAGAAACCATTCCAGATCATATGTGTAGCAAGTTCTATCGACTCTGCCGTCTTTTTTGTCAAAATTAAGAGATTCTTGATTCTGTCGAACGAGTCAATAGTAGATAGGCCCTTAATCCACAATTTTCTTTTTTCAGTTTTATTGACTTCTGTACCCCAATTAAAATCTCATGAAGAAGTCTTTTTGAACAGAGATATTTTTCTTCTTTCGTGAATTTGGACCATACTAGATCAATTGCTGTGCTTTCGATATGGTGCCATATTGTCTTGTAATGAGGACATTTTGCCAAATGATTCTGGGTTTCTGCAGTGCTACTATTGCATACTATACAAATGCCGCTTGTATAGATATCTGGTCTTCTTGTCACCAAGGTTCTAAGCACTAGTAAGTTTTTTGAGAGGCATTTTAACTGTGTTGCGAGTTTTTTACTTTTCTGCAGCGTGTTACATTTAGCTCCTTTTAATTTTTTAATTCTTTTCCAGTATATATGCCAATCTAATTTGGGGTTATCCATTTCAGGTTCTATGGCTCTGATTGATTCTGTTAACTGCCAGTTTGTGCTATTCCAGGTTTCAAAGATCTTTTTAAGAGTAGGTCTGGTTGACTTTTCGATTCTATAATTACTCCAAAAAAGCAGAAATGAAATTCTTGTTTTTAGGTCTAAGTGAATGTTCATTGAATGTGATAATAATGTGGCTTTCTTTACCAAAGTATCTACTTTGTCATTCTACTTGTTGTTACTATGACCCTTGATCTTTATGAGCTCTACATTAATCTCTTTTGCTTTGATAAGATCTGCTATTTTGATTAAAATATTCCAGTTCTTTTCTTTGAAGATTCTGTTGAATCTCTATTCACTCTTAACTTTTTCTATACTGGAAATCGCTGCTGAACTGTCTGAAAAGATCTGAATATTACTATTTGTTGAAATGGTGAAAAGAGCTAGCCAGATTGCTATAAGTTCGGGCTTTGTCAATGAAGGCCAATTCTTCAATTTCGCGGAACCCTCTCATAATGACCTTTCTTGTTTCTCATCTACCTGCACCCAACCAATACCCATACTACAACTATCCACCTCATGAATTAGTGACCCATCTGTATATACCCAAAAGTTATTTCTATCGCTACCAATATTAAAATCTAAACTATTTTCTAAATTACTTGCTAGGTCTATATTGAAATTCTGATCTAATATCAGCTGTTTATCTAATGATTCCATACTCTGTAACCCACAAAGTAATCTTTCTTTATTACCAAATTTTAAAGTCTTACACTTGTTAATTTTACCAGGCAGAATATCTTTGTATCTAGAAATCTGCTTTTGATTCTTCTTTTGTAGTGGCTTTGAGATTACTGTAAGCACGTTGTTTTGATTAATCCAACTATATTTTCCATTCTGCTCAAATGATGTTGTTTCAGTGACCTGCTCTACTTCAACATATCCTGACGTTAAACTATTTTCTTTGTTGACCAGTGTTCTGTGAGGATTTTGCTTTTTCTTTTTTTAACCACCTTTCTTATCTCTAAATCCTTATTTTCTTTGTTTAACAAGATTTATTCTCTTTTTCTGTTGTCTGATGAGATTGGTACTGTTGGCATTATTGGTGCAAGATTGTTTGGTTCTGGTGATCGATATATTTCTTTGATCTTTCTGCTCATGTGATTCTCTAACAAAATGTTTTCTATAACTAAAAACCACTTCGCTTTTTGCCTTACTTTGGCTTTGCCTTTTGCTGTTTTGAGCTGCTGCCATGTTAGAAGTCTTTTCCTCTCTTTGTCTAAGAGTTTATCTCAGAATAAAATACCCAGATTTTTTAAATTCTTATGCGACTTAATAAAGAGAGCTGCATCTATGACTTCTCTGATTCGTGGACCAGTTCCCTGAAAATGGTAAAAAGAAATTTAAATTAATTAAGAAAAAAAAACCCAAAATAAAAAGAAATTTAAGTTAATTAAAAACAAAAAACCTAAATTAAAAAGAAATTATATTAATTTTATTTAAGTGCCGTTAAAGAAAAATGGCTTTCAATTATATTTTGTGTACAGTTAGCTATCAATAAAAAATCTATCATCTTTCCATAGATGACTAACTGTATACAAAATATAATTGAAAGCTAGCATGTGGGTTTTCCATTGACAGCACTCATTTAAAAAAACCCTGTAATTTAAATTAGAAAAAAATAGTTTTAAATTAATTTTACTTAAAAAAAAAAAGTATTAAATAAAAAAAATAGGCTGAATTAAAATTTTTTTTAACTTGATAATTTACTATAAAAAGAGTCTTATATAATATTTTGTAATATAACCAATCAAATTTTAAGATCACATGCAATATAAGTATATATGACATAAAATTTTAACAAACTTTATATTACATATGACCTTAAATTTTGATTAGCTAGCCAATTTTATTTAAACAACGGTTTTATTTTTTATTATTATTAATTTAAAAAATGAGCTAGAAAATAATCATGGCTAAGAGGAAATAATGTTGAAAGGTTATTGGAAGAGTGTTGGAGTTAGAGAAGGTGTATTGTCAGGAAAAGGGTAATTGTTGAGTGGGTAATGTTGGAGAAGGTTTTGTTATTAAAAAAAGAGTGGTTGCTGGATGGGTAGTGTTTGGAAAGAGACCGTATTATTTCACCGCAATCGCTTTGTCAAGTTTATTTTACCAACAGTCTTTTTTACTGAAGCTCATTTCACTAACAAGCTTTTTTTTATAAATTAAACTAACTTTAACTCTAATTCTAACCTAACTCTAATATTATTGACCAGAATTACTTTGTCTGTAAAACAAGCTTCGGTGAAATAAACTGTTGGTGAATGGACTTGTTGGTGAATAATTGTCAGAGAAATGTGGTGTCTATAAAGTGATTGTCAGTAAGTTGATCAGATCTCTTTTGGGAAAGTGTAGTTGATAGAGATGTGGTAATTGATAGGAATGAGATTGCCAGGTTGGATAAGTGAAGATGAGTATTATTGGGTATGTAGTTTGGTCAGGAAGAGTTTGTTGTTGTTTGGAAAGAGATTGTTTAGAGGCATGGTATACTTACCGGTTTTATGCTTAATTTTTTTTGTCATATTATTTTATCACTATCGTTTGCAGCATAGATGGGTTATTGAAAACTCAAAAGAGGGATTAAAACCCCCATATGAATTAAAGATATATGAGGATATAGTTCAGTTTACAAAGGGAATAATAGCTGTCAGAATGATAGTCAGTATTATTGTGATAATCTGGTGTATTGATTTATATTAATAAAGAGAATTTTATAACCCATAATTATGTGTGTTAGTTTATCGATTTAAACCCTTTGACCTTAATTACTATTTGTTTATAATCGAAGTTAAATTGGTTCAAGACCCTACAAGCTCTCCCACCGATCGTAACACCAGTCATAATATTATGATCGATCATTATATTAATAATCAATTAATATTCTTGACTAGTCAAAATGTTATAATCGATTAATTATCGATTTATTATGTGGATGATCGATCAATGACTGATCACCAAAAATTTGACCGATTCCAATCTCTACTATAAGATATCATCTATATAAGCAAGAACTAAGCATCTGGTTTTAATTTGGTTAGTTGAGAAGTTTTTAAACTAGTAAACCAAGAATTTTGCATTTGATATCCAGATATAGTAGAATATATATAGAAAATAAGAGGGTCATAGTAAATACATCAAAGTAATAGTGTGATTGTTTCTCCTTGGTCAATTCTATCTTAAACAAGGTAAGAGGGTATAAGTTCAAGGTTGGTAATGACATCATTGTGGCAACCAATGAACAGGTTAAAGATTGTATTAATAATTGAAGCAGGAAGTGCAAAGTGTAAAAGAGCATGGTGCAGAAGGGTAGAGTTAACAGAATTATAGGCCTTGCTCATGTCCTAGGACAAGAGCCAGATTTCTTTGTGTTATAGCTTGCATTTTTAATGAGGTTATTGAGAATGTGTATAAGAATAGAAGTACTGTTGCCTAGGAGAGCAACATAGTTATAAGAAGAGAAAATAGAGTATTTAGAGAAGACATTGTTTAATCTGTTTGTAAGAATTTTAATATATATTTTTTTGGCATGTTCTATTAGGCTGATAGGGCAAGTTAAATTAAGATTTCCATCAAATGTGTTTCTTTTTGGAATAGGATAAATTCGACTATGTTTTTATTGTTACAGAATATAGTTTTCTGAGAGATATCTGTTTAGAAGAGCAACAAATACAGTTATACAATAGTGGCTAAGGTGTTTGAACATTTTATAGCTTATGCCTGTGAGCCACAGGCTTTGTTGTTAGGAAGCTTGGCAATCGTTTAAAGAATCTCTTCAATTGTAATAGGTATAGTAAGAGGATTGTACCAGTCTGGGTTGATGTGAAATAAGGGAGAGTAATGTTGTTGCCAAATAATTAATAGGTTTGTGTGTGGTCCAATCATTAAAGTGTTGTTGTATATGTTGTTTGATGTCTGTAGGGTTTGTGACAAGTAATTTTTTATTGATTTCACTGGCTATGAATTTAATAAAAACAAGTATCTATAAAGTAATTGTTGATAAAATAACATGGATCAAAATTGCATAATAATTTCTATATATATTTTTAAATTTTAAACAACTTGTATCACATTATGTAGTATGCAATATTGCTGTATAATGTATATTGCATATCTCTATTGTATCAGTCATATAATATCAACAATTCCCCCTGTTTTGACAATATTGCAAAGTTATAGATTTTGAGATTCCAGGATGTGGTTTAGATTTTACATATTAATAATCAATTCATGATGACATTATATGAATGATCAAAATGTTGTAATAATTGCAGATGATTACTAAAATGTTGTATAATTACTTATCTATGTAAGTTTTTCTCACATTCAGATCATATTTTTTAGATATAACTAATTAAAAATGTTAAAGTACATGAACTCAAAATTGATAGATAGATAAGAATAAAGTAATGATTCTGATCTATAATAATGTAAAATACTATACAGTATACCCTCTCAAATCTAATATGTATAGTAGACAGCTTTTGTATCAGTTTTGATAGATTATCAGATTTAAAAATTGATCTAAAATGCCAATGGCCTGCTGTCACGTAATCACAAATAAATATAATTGGCTAGATTATATTTTTTATATATATAATCTGTTATACAAATCTGATCTTAGCAAATCAATTCAATTTATATTACTTGTCAAAACTGATATCTTATAGATATTTGGTTTTTTGGATATTGGTTATCAGAAATAGCAAATTATCAGATTTTAATTATAAAACAAATATGTAGAATAATTTTTTATCAGTTATAGTAGATTATTGATTTTGACAAAATCAATTTTGGGAGGGTGTACTGTACATAGATATAAATAAAGAAATAAATCTCATAAATATAATTCATATCTCTTAAACCGTCCAGTTTTAGCAGGCAAATTTGCCTGCTTAAATTTTATAAATTCATATCTGATCTATTTTTTTAAAA
>CAJVPY010002982.1:0-14947 GCA_910591965.1 Dentiscutata erythropus | reverse complement strand
TGATTAAAATCTGATTATAGTAAAATTACTAATATTGCTAATATAGTTTTGATTTACTTAGTTGATTTACCACCCCAAAATAATATGTTATTTCGCTCATTATTAAATCCAACAAAAAGAGATAAGGCCATTCCATAACGATTTGTTTTGTGTATATTGTCATTAAGAACACAGTCAGAATATTTTACCTAATTTTCTATTTGTTCTGGGGTCATCCACATTAAATGTGTTAAAACATTATCATCATCCCAGTTCCGTGCAATATACCATCAGGAGTCAAGCTCTTTTTGCTGATCAAGCCAATTTGAAACTTGAAATGCATCATTTGATAATGAATTTTGTGTTGGACGAAATTTACTAATAGCTGCATATAAGTCTTTTGAGTAAATAGGATGCAATGGATATTTATTTTCAAGAAATCGTCTCTGGCTTGTAGCACCAAATTTACAGGAAACAGTCATAAATTTAATATCATCTATCATCTCCTTAGTAAATTTCTTCAACTCCTCAAATTCGATTATTTCACTGTTTAAAAGATGGTTATGCTTTTGTACTATTTTAGTAATAAACACTAACTTTTCGGGATTTTTAGTTTTAGGATATGATGCATTAACCAAAAATGGACATTTCATTTTTTTCGAAGTTGTATCTTTACTTGAATTAGATTCATAGCTTCTACTATGATCACATATAAATGCTCGTATTTTCTTCACAAGTTACTCGATCTTTGATTAATCGAAAACCTTTCTTCTTAGCCCATTCACATAAAAAAGTTTCACACGACTCCCAACTTTGAAAAGTTTTTTCTTCATATAAAGTTACTGTTTCAGATTCGGCAGTAGATTTACTTAATTCTGAATTATCCATTGTTTAATACAAATAAACTATCAAAAAAGTAGTCAAAAAAGTTATCGTATAGCAATTTTTAGCAGTTTTATATAGTTAGACTAATATGACGAAATTTTTTTTAGTACAATTTAATTATTATGATGCAATTTTTTTTATTACAATTTAATTATTATGACGCAAAAGTTTTATAATCATGACATATTTATAGTAATACGATCAATTTATTATAGATAATTTGTATGCGATTAAAATTCAGATTAAATATAAATATAAAATTTTTATTAACTTAGTTTTTTAAAGGTATAGCGATATATCGCTATAGAGATAAATTATAATATTCTTTTATTTAAATAATTCGATTTATAAATCCTTTAAAATTTATTAATGATGTCGACTTTTGTTTCGGATTGCAGCATAAATTATAACTTGCGGCTTTATTTCTACCGAAAAATCGGTGCCTAAATACTTTCAACACAGCCGCAACTATTTTCTACGGCATGTATAGCTTTAAGTCTAAGCTACAATTTAGCTAAAAAAATTTTTTACTTTATTAAATTAAAAAGATTATAACTGTATATAGAATTTATAAATGAGTGTCGCCAAAAGAAACCCGACAATTATATTTAAATTGTCGGGTTTTCTTTTGGCAACACTCAAATATAAAATAAGTAATAAAATAATATTAGGCATAAAGTGTTATTTAAAGCTTATATGAAAATTGTGTTAAAACTAGATTCTTTAAAAAAATCTATATACAAAATTAAATCTATAGTCTATAATAATTACTATATATTTTAATAATCGAATAAGTTTTAAAAAAATTTATATATGAAATTTAAAAAAAGATAAAAAAATGCCGGCCGGGTCTATTTAAAAACTTCACGTTATGGAAATCAGGAAATTAAATTTGTTCGGCTTTACTAAAGTCTTATATTCTAAAATGCTAAATAACATCAAAGCTGAAAAGCACTACTACAATGCAACTATAAATAAAATAGTCTACAAGAAAATTGTTACGTTTAATAAAAAATGATACATTAAACTTTATAAAAATTGCATAATTCAAATTAAACCAAATTTTTAAATTGCATTTCAAAATAAACTTGATTTCAAGATTCTTAAAGAACCATAGGACTTATAAATATAAACATAATAGTTTGTGAAGAAAACATGAATTATATATTTAGCTTAGCAAAATATAACAACGCATTTTTTATTATTATGGTGATAATGCAAGTGTAAAAATTACATCCAATATCAATTTTCTATATAAAATGGATTTACATATATGCACGTTGTCATATAATTTTTGATCTATACGCAGAAGAAAAAATAATCGGTAAACAGGATTCACTAAATTCGATGGTCATAAGTACGTACGTACTAAATCAAAAAAAGAGATAAATAAATGAATGTCTACGTACAGTAATAATATTATTTCTATAAAATCTATTGCATAACGGAGATCAAGAAATTACCATTTTAGGCACATATCATTGAGCCAATTTATTTGTCCACTTCATACATGATTGTACTGCCAATGTTACTTTAGTACGTCTACTTCTTCGTAAATCTTGATCTGTGCGTGAAGAGACTAGATCCTATTCGATTTGAAAATTTTAAGTTATAATTTTATTAATGTCATAATGAAAAGATTTAACTAAGGAATTCTTGCCTGCTGTCGCATATTCATGCCCAAAGTAATATCTCGGTAATATGTCGTTAATTCGTTATTCAATGCCAATTCACGTGATCCTTTGGTGTTAAGCCACCGTTGCAACTCATCAATCTAATAAAAGTATTTATATCATTAAATAAATGCATTTTAAATCATAATAAAACAGGGTAAACCTAAGCAAGACCGATGATTTTCTGCTGTGATTAAGACTAGATTCTATAAATTCTGTGATTTAATGATATTATTTTTTTCTTTTAAATTTGTGCATTCTACAGTAACAAAGTAGACGAATTTCTGTAATTGGCTGTTTTTAAGAAAAATTCCGCAGTTCTCTGTTAAAATCATCGGTCCTGACCCGAGCTACCTTATTTGATGCAGATCATTGCCTAACATAGTATGTTATCTAAATAAAATATTTAATCTGCATCGAAAACAAAAAACTCAGGTTTACCCTCAAACATAATACGTAATTAAACCTGGTTTGCGTCTTCATAATATCCCCATTGTGTTTGATTATCAGAGCTTAAATTGTGTTCATTTTCCTCAACTTTTCTTCTTTTACTAAATCGTTGTTCTTCTTTCTCAGTCATTGCCTGCAAATCATGAGCACTAGGTATTTCTACGAAAATTCTCCCCGCACCATATATTTCTCCGACTGCTTCTCCCATGCAATCAAAATAGTAGTACTTATTATAGAAGCGATCATATCCTAAAGGCGTAGTTCGTGGAAACGCATACTTGCGCTTTTCTATTTCAATTTCCTCTTCCTGAAAAATTTGTAGATAAAATTTATTCTCGCAGGTTCATAATAGTTCATAATAACATATATTCAATACTTAAAATATAATTACTCTTTTTTGAATCGTAGCCTGTTCTTCTTCCAACTTAAGTTTTTGGCCCACCAAGTCATTTATATTTACTGTTACATTATCCGATGTAACTGCATTGACACTAGTTTCGAAGCCTGACTCGGGTGGGATATTGTCTTTTGCATTGATACTGGTTTCTAAGCCTGGCTCAGGTGGAATATTGCCTTTTGAAATCTCCGTGAGGGATGATAAACTATATGGTGTGTTACTATTTTTTCTTAAAGAAAAAAAAAAAACTACTTGGTGGAAATTAAGATTAACAATACTTTACATTTGTCGCTTCTTTTTAATTATACTATTCTTTTCTTTATTAAGCTCTGTTAATTTTTCTACACAACTCTCAATGTGATTATCAATGGTTGAAGTCTTTGCTGTAATGTTAACTAAAAAGCTCAGAATTTGCAGTTTGTCTTGCACTTCGAGAATCGCAAAATTTTCTTCAAAATTTTTCTCCAAAATAAATTTACTCGATACTAAGCGTAAAAGTATGGAATCCAAATTCGGCATGGACTCGTGCGCACTTAACTATAAGAAAGGTCTAAATTAACACAATTGATTACAAAACAGAAGAAAATAAGTTCCATGATGAAAATTTTTTAGAATTACCTGTTGAATGCATCCGATAAGAACGCTCACCCAACCTTTCCGTCCATCATTAAGAGAAATTAGTCTTTTATCC
Organism: Dentiscutata erythropus; assembly: GCA_910591965.1. Lineage (NCBI taxonomy): Eukaryota > Fungi > Glomeromycota > Glomeromycetes > Diversisporales > Gigasporaceae > Dentiscutata > Dentiscutata erythropus. The sequence goes on along the minus strand of CAJVPY010002982.1, from coordinate 10,872 downwards.
CACTTTTGTTCTAACTTTTTTAATATTTCCCGAGAGGAATATGTTTCATCTTCACTATCACTGTCCTCTTCATTACTATTATTTCTAGCGATAACTTTACGAGGAACGATTTGTCGCTTTCTGCCCTTTGAAATCAATCTATCTCTAATAATTGCATTTAATAATGCAACGTGCGTCTCGACTACTAAATTACAGCGGGGATTTGCTACATTATGGCAAAGTGACAATTCAAAGTCATCAAGTGTACAGAAAGACAAGGAAAGCGACCTCCTATTACATGTAGATAAATAGTCGATTAAGCATTTACCAAAAAAAAGTTTTTTTTTTGTAAACATTAATTTACCCAAACATCATTAAAAAATTCCAAATTGCTAGCATGGTTCCCACAGATTCTTGTGGAACGCTAAATCTTTGTCTCAATAAAGGTTTTTTTAAAAACATAGATTTTAGATCAAGTGGCACTTCCAAATCTTCGATTGGATACTTGGCTGTAAAAGAATAAGAAATTATATTACGTATTAATTCAATGATTTGTTTTAAACAAATTTAATATATTAACCTTTTTTCGCTTTAGCTTTTGGGAGTTTTTGTTCGACTTCCTTCATCACGTTTTCTTTTTCTGCTTCACATTCAAGCTCTCGTTTTTTCTTTTCCTTTGCATCTTCAGTGGTTTCATTATTAAGCACCTTTTTATCTTTTTTATGCTTCCCAGTCAAGTCGCACTGCATTTTAGCTGAATGAGTGAGAAATAATGAAAAAATATAAATTTTACGACCGGAATATTTATAGACATATGTACGCGAACACGCATATGTGACAAAATTTTCACGTCACGTAACTAATTTACCAATCAAAATCGCAATTTTACTGTTCTACAAAAACAATTGATATTAAAAATCACGCGATTGTTTTGATTATTCTAAGTTTGGGTCGTAGACTTCGAACCCAGGACCGATGATTTTCTGCATTTCAGAAATTGTTACAGAAAGTAGGGAAGCGTAGGTCAAGCTGGATTTTATTGGTTATGAAATGATATACATAATTAAAATTTCCGATTGGATACTTTAATAAATAAGAATGATAATTAATCGTATTAATTAATAAAAATACTACGTATCGAAGCGCTATTCTTAATAAGCATTTTGTAATATTATCGGCATGTTGCCCATTCTCTTTAGATACTTTAGATACGTACTAAAAAAAAAAATAATAAAAATAAATTTATTTTTAGACTATCTCAATTATAATTTCAATAAATGAAGGCCCGTGTTCTGTTGAAACAGGTTATTTCCGTCAATTTACCAAATTAGCATATGAAAAAAGGAACATATGCATCTTATGATTATTTGACAATTGTGTGTCATAAACATTATATACGCATTGTTGAACCTGATAGGAGTAAAACAGTAAGAGCTTCAACAATGTGCATTGAACCTGATAGAAATCAAACATTAAAGCTCCAAATTTGGTTGAAATAGATGAAGATAATACTGCCTGAGATAACAAGAGCATTCGATTTACCCAGCAGCTTACGTGATGTTCATTAACGATCTATGCATTTTCAACCAATCAAAATTAATCACGGGTCGCCATCATTTTTTTAAATATGGGGAGAGGTCAATATAGTGATCCAAATCGTTAGTTGAAAAACTAACTAGTTGACTAATCGATTGGAAATTTTTTAACCAACTAATCGCTAGTTGATTGTCTACATAATAAATTTAAGATGTAGAATTTTTTAACCAATAAGAATAGTTTGAAATGCTACAGAAAACATGTGCTATTTATTATACTAATCAAATTTATTGAAAACATGTGACAACTAAGTTGACAACTAATTGATTGGAAAATTTTTAATCAACTTGAAATACCAGATTAATAGAAAATAAATTTTTTAAACTTTAAATTGAAATATTTAATAATTATTAAACTAAATTTAACAGACATAAGACATGTTTTTCTAAATAATCTTTAATAATAAATTGATCTTGTGTAATATAAGGCTATATAACTTCAAGTAAGAATACTTTTGTGAACTTATAATAAATAATACTTTTAAATCTTATAAGATTTATTCTTTATATTTTAAGCTTTCATTTGATATAAAAAACACTCTTATTATTTAATTTTATTTTGGCTAAATTGAAATAAAAAATGTCAAGTTTTTAATACAAAAGCCAAAAACTTTTTTAATTTTAACTAGGTTTTACTTTTTTATAGATAAAAACTAAAGAGTACTTTAATAGACATACCCTACCAACCAATAATCTGAAGACACGAAGTCGAAATAAGCAAATATTATAAAATGTGATAACCAACAGTGAAGTAAATAGTAGTTAATATGACTATATTGGGTCATAAGGTTTGGTACAGATATTTGGAACTATAATATCGCAGAGAAGGAAGCTAGATATCTGTGACATGGAATGACTAATTAGAAAGGTTGTGGCTTGAAATACAGATCAGGTTAAGATAGTGTCTTAAAAGATAGCTTGAAATACGAACTTGGTAATAGCAGTATAACAAGTACTAGTTAGGAAGAAGTTACTAAAGATATACTAAATATCCTTGTATATTCTACTAAAGAGACAGTGTTTGTTAAAATAATAATAATAAAATAAAGAGTACTTTAATTACTTATTAAAATAAAAATGCACTTGCTTATGGCTTTTAAGTATTTATATAAATATTTATTTTACTAAATTAGAGGTTTTTTTATAAATCACTTTTTTCAAGTAAGTAGTTTTTATTCTTTATTTTAAATTATTTATTTTTTAAAAAATAATATAGTCAAACCTCCATAAATACAACCTCTATAAATACAATACTATAAGAAATCATTAATGCTAAATACATATTCATTTAAAAGATTTTCTATATCATACTAACCTCTCTAAATGCACATAGCCAATCAGAATTCAGTATTTAAGTTGTATTATACAAGCTTGCAGACCAAACGTTAAAAGCTGCAATTTGATTGGCTTTCTCTAAATACAAACTTCTTTAAATACATGATTGAAGCTGGTCTGTACACATTGCATTTATAGAGGTTTGACTGTAGTACTTTTTTCTCTTTTATAAAGTTAGATCTTGTTAGAATAGCTTGAAATTCAAAATAAGCATTTGAAATTTTAAATTTAGAAGAAGAACTAAAAATGATTAAACAAAATAAGTACTAGCTTTTATTTTGTTTTGGGCCTGTTTTGTTTTTTTTCAAACTAGAACTAATATCTTTTTTTTTTTGTAGACTTTGGTTTCATTAAAAAGGTTTGAAGGTGAAATAGGCATCTGAAGATTCAAATTTGGCTAAAAATAAAAATTAGCCAACAATACTTGGTAAGTGTCGGATTTTATTTTTTGTTTAAAGACTATCTTTTTTTTAAAAAAAAATAGAATTAACATTTTGTAAATTTTTGTTTTGTTTTAATAATTAGAATACAAAATGAAAATTCAAATTTAGAGATGTGGTGACTTAGTGTAGTGGTCTAGTCGTCACCCTCTCCAAGTGGCAGGTCTAAAGTTCGAATCCCACAGACAATGATTTTTGAAAATTAGGCTTGTGTTCGGTTAACGGCTATGCTTATCGGTTGGATCTAATTTGTAACTTCGGTTATACCATCTAGTAATGGGAGCAATAGCACAATAAATCTGAGGAACTGGTATAACTAAAAACCCATTTGGGAAGTCCCAAGTTAGGAGTAGCAATGATCTACAATGGTATTACAAGAGGGCTGAATTCGAACCGGGCCTAAGATCAGAGAACCGAGTAACCAGGTCCTAATGGTGAAGAATACACTAGCTGAACTGCCGGGTTGTCGCACCAGGGAAAAGGACATACGCTCCGAAAGTATATACCAAGAGGAGGGCATCCTTCAGGCACCTAAAGCCTGGGTAGACCAACCTTTCCGAGTTGCTAGCTGGAAGTAAGAGAGGGACTGATAAAGAATCTGGGTAAGAAGACGGTCTAAATACAGGTACCAGAGTTGTTGTAAACCTATACAAGAGCGGAAATAGGTAACGGTCTAATTAGAAAGGTTGTAGCTTGTTGGATTAGATAGTGGCAGCACCCTTAGGAGTAGCTTGAGATATGAACTTGGTTATAGCAGCATAATTGATACTAGTTAGATAAGAGGTTCAATGGTTAGCCCTGATCCTGAGTGCATAGGTCAAGCTGTGACAGTAGGTTACCAAAGCCTGGGTGAATACATGAGTGGGACATGTACTCTAGCAAAAAGTTAGTCACTGGCTTCAATATTGAGGTTCAGTGCAGTTTCACAATTAAGTGATGCGGCTATCACATCTAGGGCTTAGTAAAGCAACTGGGTGGGGTTAGGTGTTTCAGTAATCATTAGTTCTATGATACTGGCACCTGTTATTTAGAAATAGTTCTTATATGCTATTTGCTGACAGGCTTAGAGTTATTACTTACCATCTATGTTAGTTAGCTAGTATTATTTGTACACATGAATTAATTACTAAAATAAATACCTGGCAAGATATGCCAAAGTTAAAAAAAAAAATAAATAAATAAAAAAAAAAATACTGTAAATTAATAACCAAAAACTTATCAAGTAAATTAAAAATAATTCGAATTGTTTTGATTTAGTTAAAAACAAAATAAAAGTTTTTGTTCCCCAGACCAAAGAGGTCACCTTAATACCAAAAAAAAAAAAAAACAAAATAAAAGTTTTAATAATATTTTAAAAAATATTTAATTATATTAAACAAATTAAATAACTTCGATTTATCTTTAATTCTATCAAGTTTTTTTAAAATATCCTATTCCTATTAAGATTATTTTTATTTAGTTCAAATTAGTTTAAATAAATTAAATTTATATTGAAATTTATAGATAATTTGATCCTATATTTAAGTAAAATAAAAGTATTGCAAGATAGTGATATTTGTTAAACTCAGACCTATGATTGATTTTCTAAAAATTTTATTAAAAACTTTTAATAGCTTTCAATTAACTCTAAAACTATTTCTATCATACATATATAAGTATACTTCAGTTTATAAATTTCAAAATAATTAAGTTTAAAGCACTGCATTAAGTAAGAAATTCTAATAGTTTTAATTAGTGCTACAAATTGAAAATCAAAATTGCAACTAATTGAAAAGTTGACATATAATCAATTAAAAAATTTTAGCAATTTATATTAAAATCAAATAAAAATCAAATAATCAAAAAGTTGACAACTAATTGATTGCAAAATTTTTGACAATTTATAGCACTAGTTTTAATATCAGTTAGTTTTTTAGGTCTAATAATTTAATTGTATCAGATTAATATACAAATATTAAAATATTCCTAGTTTATCTAACTAAAGTTGATGCTTTAGATAAGATGAAAAACAGAAAATTATTTAATAAACATTATTTAATAAATCTAAATAAATTAAAATTATCTCTAATTTATTAAATCTAAGCAAAATAAACTGAAATTTTAATTTTATAATACTTCAAAATTAATTTCATAACTAATTCAAATATTATTCTAACAATTTTATTTGATTTATTTTATATTATTTAAATTATTTCAAACTAATTTGAATTTATTTAAATTATACTAATATTTCTCGATTTATATTAAAATAAATTTAGTCATAATCTAATTTAAATTTTTAAAATAGTAAATGTTTTTAATAATATACACTTATTGTTGTCAATAGGTTTATTTATTTTATTTACTCTAATCAATTTTGAATTAATGAGAATTAATTTACTAAATATAAATTTGTTATAAAATTTCGCTTTTTTTTTTGTAACTTTGTAATATTCCTTATGCTATATTTTATAATATCTTATGTAATATTTTGTATTTTGCAAGGTTTTGAAATATCTTATATTATATTACGCCTTTTTTATGGGTCATAATTTATTATATAATACTACACTCTATTAAATTTGCTGATGTTGGTAGAATACAATTATGTGATATACTGTATTTACTTACAAATACAGCACTACTCTGAGGAAGTAAGTTTGGGACCTCTAGTTAAAGAGATATTTGAATGTGATCATAGGTCGGAAAAAATATTATATATTAAAGCAAAGCTTTACAATAGAGATATATAATTGTTGCATTTGTTATATAATTTTTTTAGCCTTGTATAGGTTATAATAGTATATTCTTGTTATGAAGAGAAGTAAAATTCTTTTCAACTTTATATCCTTGTTTTATAAAATATTTTTTTTATTTTTTCCTGTTTTTTTTTTTAGATTTTTTTTATTTTTTATTTACTTCACTCTTTTCTCTTTTACCTTTTTTTTCTATTTATTTTATTAGTTATAGTTCATTTTTATTTTTATAGAATTTTTTTGGATAATTTCAGATTATCCTTGATTTGGTAGAACAGAGTTGTATTTAGATCTGAGCTAGGTTTCACACCACAATATGGAATGAGTAAAGTTAGATTTTTATCTTTATATTTTATATATTTATATTATTATAAATATTAATAAAATAATATTAATCACAGCTAGGCTTCTGCAAAAATTACCCATGTGATTTCAGAATTTTTGAAATCTATAAAAACAATGTTATATAATTAGTGCTTGAACTAAAATTGTATGTGGAGTTAGTAAGATAAACCTACTTTCAGAAAACATGCTTCATTTATATCTTACATATGCTTGCTGCTAGCAGCAGGCCTTTAAAGTCAAGGTCTAAAAGCCAAGCCTGAGCCTGTACCTGTCTGACTTTAAAGGCCTGTTGCTAGCAGCATATGCATGTGAGATATAAATAAAGCATGTTTTCTGAAAGTGGGTTTATTATACTAACTCCACATATGATTTCAGTTTAAGCACCAATCATGTAATATTATTTTTATAGACTCCAAAAATTCTGAAATTGTATGGGTAATTTTTGCAGAGGCCTAGTCACAGCCAGACCTATTGATATTCAAAATAATAATAATAATAATAATAATAACCAGTATTAATAAATAACAAATTTTTTTAAAATTAATAAAATTAATATAGTATATATAGTAATAGTTAAATTTTTATTTATTAATAAAAATAGATTAATTATATTAAATATCTAAATTTAGATAATGATTTACATTATGTATGTTGTTTATTTGGTTACATTTTTTAACTAATTAAAACAAATGTCTGCCATGCTATTAGTAACTGTTATGAAATTTTATAAAAATATTAAATCAAGCTTAAAATATATATTTATAAATTTTAAATAAGAATAGTTGCTTAATTACTTCAATATTATTTTTTTTTATACTAAATTTAGTATAATAGGCAAACAGATATCTATTAAATATGATAATACTGAAAAATAATATTTTCAAAGCAGCTTTGATAGAAAATAATTAATAAATAATCTAAAAAGTCTAATATTCAAAAAAATTGTCAAATACTTAGATGTTAATATATTTTATAAGTTATTTTTAAGCAGTTTTAAAGATATAAATATATTGAAACAGAATTCTGAATAATTTTAAAGCAGGTGGGATACTTAAACTAGATATTTTTTTAGGCCAAACTTGTCTAAATTAAATTTTAATTTTAATTTTACCAGAATTTAGACAAATTTGGCCTAAAAGAATATCTAGTTTAAGTATCTTATCTACCTTAGAATTATTCAGAATCCTATTGAAACAACTTCATTATTTTTAGAAGAATCATACTTACTAAATATAAATAATGTAAAATATATTAAACCTTTAATATTGAGCAAAAATTTGACTAGTGTTTTTATAAATTATAATCTAAGATAAACTTTAAAAGCTATATATAGATTTATATAAAAAAAAGCAATGTTTTGTTATTTTACTATATATAAATTTTCTATTTTGATTTTTATCAAATTTTTTATATATTCTTTATTTATTTTTTTATGTATTCTTAAATCAGTCAACAAATTCATTATTATATTTAATATTTATAATATTTTTGTTATAAAAATCAATTTATATTGCTAATGTTTATTGGTTGACAAAAGCAGTTTTATTCATAAATTTTGTGCAAACTAGATATATCAAACATGTTGAGCAAGTATTTGAATAAAAATTTAATAATAATAATATTATTATTATAATAATTAATAAATAATTATTATAATACAAAAATACTAAAATCACAAACTTAATCAAATTGGCCAAAAAATTATTTAGCCAATTTTTATTTAATGTTTCAGAAATTATTTAAATAGCAATAATTTTATAGTAATAACAAAGACCAATATAATTTATCATTACTAAATTATTTAACTCAGCTTCTTTTATATTTAGCTAAAATGGTAGCTTATTAGACTTTTAAGTACTGCTTTTTTAAACAGGTTTAAGCACTAGATCCAAAGTTTGCAAACATGTCCAGGTATATTTCTTTGTGGCTTAGCTTATTATATAAGCAAATTTGGGACCCCACAGCAAAAGAAGGAAATAGGCTAAAAAAATTTTTTTAAACAATTTAATATCTGAAAGAATTAGATTAATTAGAATAAAATTTTTTTAAAATTAAAACATTCGATTTTTTGGCCTATTCTCTTTTTTTGCTATGAGAAATCCTATTTGTAAAATTTAGTATTACAAATCTATTCATATAATAAGTTAAGCTACAAAAAAACATACAAGACTGGACTAGACATGTTTGTAAACTTTTTAAACTAAATTTCAAATCAAATAATATATTTGAACTTGAACAAGTTTGCAAACTTTGAACTGAACCCAGACTGAACTTATAATTATATTTGAGTCTTGGTCTGAAGTTTAAAACTAGTAAAATTTAGAGTCTAAGTTTGATCCTGGACTAAATCCAAAGCAAACCTAGAAGCACTAGCAAAGAGTATACTGCTATCTATTAAGGATAGGATTAGGTAGAAGAAAACCTAATATATACTAAAATTTTACAAATAGTTATTTTTGTTAAAGCTTAAAAAATAGTTTCATAAACAACATTTAGAAATATTACTAAATTTTAAAAAATTTCTTTATTTTTGTTATATAAAATTAATTTACACATTATATCTAATCTTCAAATTTAATTGGTTAATTGTTAAAATACAATATAAGTATATGGAGTGTCTTCAATTAAAAGGGCTCATTTTTACAAATTTTTGAAAATTGAGTTTTTATTTGATTCATGTAAATTTTGGCATGATTGACAATTTTCAATTATAAATGAAAGTTGATTTATATAATGAAAAATAGAGATAATGTAAAAGAAAGATTACACGAGGTTGCTTAAGGCCAAGCATATCACGAGATTACCTGATAGTCACATGTAATTTTTAACCAATCAAAATCGTGAAATTTGATTAATCCCGGATCAGTCCGAAAATCAAAACAAATGTTTAAACTCAATTATCTCAAAATGAAGTATATGTAAAAATAGGCCCTTTTAACTTACGACACCCCATATTGCAATATTTAATATCTAATTAAGTTTTATAATAGATACTAAAACTTTGAATAAATATTACTTAATACATACCTAAACAAATTTAATCAAAGTTTATAAAAAAAATTAATTGAATTTAGTTAAATAAGTACTAAGTAAGCTTTACTCAAAATTTTAGTATCTTTTAAAAAAAAAGCTATAGCCAAATTTTGTTTGAATTTTAATTAATATTTCTCAATAACACCTGTACAAATTTGATTAAATTTTTTTATTTTAATTCTGTAAATCTGTAAAATCAAAATAAAAAAAATTTCATCAAACTTGTACAAGTAGTTGTTAAAAAACCTTTATATAAAGTTTAAATAAAAAATTATTATAACTTTATTTTTTTAAAAGTTTTTTTTTTAAAACCTATAAACAAAGTTTCTTAACAACTACCTGTACAAATTCAATAAAATTTTTTATTTTAATTCTATAGATTTACAGAATTAAAATAAAAAAATTTATCAAATTTAAAATAGATGATTATTAAAAAATCTTTGTTTAAATTTTAAACAAAATTTGGCTATAGCTTTTTTCTAAGAGGTACTGAAAATTTGAACGAAGCTAACTTGACACTTACTTAACTAAATTCAATCAATTTTTTTATTTAATTCTATAGATTCATAGAATTAAAATAAAAAATTCCAATCAAATTTGGTTAGAAAATGTTGAGTAATATTCATTTAAAGTTTTAGTATCTATTAAAAAAATGCTATGGCCAAATCTTGGTTTAAACTTTAAACAAAGATTTCAATAATCACCTATTTAAAGGACCAAATTTAATAAATACAATGCAACTCTTTCCAACGATCACTTGAACCAAATTTTGCCAAAAAAACTTCTCAACAAAAACAGTAGAAACTGACTAGCCAAACTACATAAGACGTGAAAGGAGGAACCGTAAGTTAGCACCTGTCATTTAGAGGTAGTTCTCATACGCTACCTGCCAACAGGCTTAGAGTTTATCACTCACTGCAAACCCGGCGCTTGTCATTAGAGATAGTTCTCATACGCTATCTGCCAACAAGTTCAGAGTTTATCACTCACCGACAAAATATGAGTAGCGCAGTTCTGGTTGGAAGGAAGACTATTTCTGTTGTTTCTAGTAACTTACTTTCCTTTAAGTGATATCAAGAGGTCTTTCTCTCTTTGTCATTTGGTGCCAGTCCTACCAAAAATTTTTGATAAAAAGTGTATATTTTGGCTTACCCTCTCCAAAAGATTGGCATTGTTTACACCTACCAAATCAAGATGAACTCAGTAGAAAACAACTATGTATTTTGTTGTTTTGTGAATATGGTGCTACAGTACAGAGAAGAGATCACCACCCCGTTTAGGAGATACCCGAGTTGAGTCAGTACCCAGAACAAGTTCCAAAGCTAAACTGTCAGTTTACAATTGAGATATAGTAATTAGTTGCAATTATTATATAATTTTTATCTTTATGCCTGGCACAGGCTATAATAG
>CAJVPY010002981.1:0-14948 GCA_910591965.1 Dentiscutata erythropus | reverse complement strand
GTTTTATAAGCTTTAAAGGTGAGCAAGAAAGGTCCCCAGTTTCATTTTAATCCGATTTCATTATGATCTGCGACATTCATTATGTACTTGTTCACGAGATGACACCTCAACCAATCAAATCGTATGATTGTAGATTATACATCAGAGTACCTACCCGAATAAGTTAGCAGTTAACCGACAGTTAACCCGGATTAGATTTTTTTAAATGAGGCATTATTGCCGTTACATGTAAGAAAAAACTTACAAGAGTTATAAGAAATGCATTTTGACCAATTTAATTTACCGATGTTAAATTATTTAAATGAATAATTAAATGTTCCTTTTTAAATCAACAAAGCCCTCTTAGCAATGAATACACTTTTGGCGAGGTGCCACGCTTGTCAATTCCTGTAATTTTTAAGTCTTTCAAAAGGTCTTCCACGAAACAGTTATTCACAATAATTTTTATTTTTTACTTTAGTAATCAATAGATACTATTTAATGATAAATCGTATAATGACATTAAAAACATTAAAACATTTTTAAACAATTAAAAATCAAACAATCACGATTTTTAAAATCATGTTTTAAAACATTTGCATCCCTACATCTGATGCGGCATAGGATCGGATTTTGAAGCAGGGTTCTGGATTAACGTTATTTATGACTTTCGCAAAAATAACGCATCATTAAATCAGTATGACTTTCGCAAAAATAACGCATCACTAAATCAGTAAATTCATGACTTTCACAAAAACACCAACTTTTTTTGATTATATTAAAGTGAAATTGGCGTATTTAAAAGCTTATGTAATGGTACGTACTAATAAAATTTGAAAAAGCCTCACTACACAATTCGAGAACAAGAATAATTATTGGATATAACTTCAAAGCATCTGAATTCACGAGCTCTTCATTTAGAAGCGCGATAACTTTTTTTTTTTTAAAAAAAATAAATAAATTTATTATTATTATTATTTATTTATATTTTATAAAAAATACCATTGTTATTTGCGGAATGAAGCGCCTACGTACGTACGTACGTACGTACTGTGCTTACACATAAATTAAACATCACAATTAATACACACCACGTTCGTATATGACAAGCATTCAAGGAGACCTACTACGTATATTATTTGGCACGAGGGGTATTTAATTCAGTAACATATGAGAACTGGTCTAGGAAAATTTCGATCTGGGAGTTAAAAGATTCTCCGACTAATCAATATAATTGAAGTTTATCGTTAATATGATAATCGGCTATCATTTGTTTAAATTTATGATGTAAATTACATGAATTAGGTGGGAATTTTTTTGATCAGAATCGGTAGTAATATGTATAACCGCCGTCTATGAGACCTATTATTACCTTGATTAAGTTTCTTAATGCAAAACGTGTGAATTAAAATTACGTATTTTTTACAGAATTATGAGATCATGAAACATTAGAGAATCACATTCATACAATACTTAACAACTTAAAATGCCATAAAATTTCATTTATAAAAGGTCTATTTTCTCTAAGAAAGATCAAAAAGTTCTCACTTATTGAATTTTTTTTCTACATAAATCTACTTTTTACCAATAAAAATGTCTTCTGACGATAACTTGTGTTTAATGAAATCTTGGTGAGTTCTTAAACAATTCAGATTTATCATTCGACTGTTGTAAACTTCTAATATTTCATTTTCATCATCTTTTTTATAGTTTTGAAAGTTCAGCCGCATGCCTCGTGAGTATTTATTGAAAAATATATGTACATACGTGAAATAGTGCAATTACAGGATTTTAAAATCATTTACACGAATAATTTTTTTTTTGCGAATAGGAATGTGCTGAAAGATCTGGCAGCCATGAAGGTTGCGCAACTCAATGCAGGATTAATGCAGGTCGTCTCTTTAAAATTACGATGAATTATATCATGATGTAATATTTGTTCAATAAATTGATTCTTTTTTATTAAAAAAAAAAAGAATTAGCTGGCGTTACCGCGAGATTGATGTCTTTGAAAGCTCCTGAAGTGAATACTCTTGTCGATTTGGTTATCAAATCTTCCAAAAAATGCGCTGATATTTGGTATGAGATTATTTTCAAATATTAAATATAATTTTATATTTTCACATTATTGTTAAACGAATTTTTACTTATTTAATTTATAGCTCTCAGGTATAATATAACAACGTTAAAGAAATGAATATTATCAATCAGCTACTAACAATTCGCGTATATTTATTTTAGCACAAAAATGATCATTGCCAAGCTTGTGCTGCTGCCGCGCGTAACCTAGGCAATAATTTACGAGGTTATCAAGAGCGCGCAGCTGGCTAATTTGGGCTCATTCACCGTTATTCTGTTATTTTGCTGTTTTATACATTTTCTTATCATTTTTAATAGTGTTATATCCATTATTATACTCGGTACCTTTTGCTTGATAAATCTTAGTATAATTTGAAAATGTGTAATTCAATACTGCAATAAACGTAATAAATTTACGATAACGATAATCTTGGTCAATTTTTGTTTTGCGTAACACAGATCTTAATATGATTTTTGTGCCAAAATTTCATCATAAAATTTCTTTTAACATTTTACACAACTGTTAATGTGTATGTATTACTGCGGGCTAGTATTTGTAGTTTGTTTTAACTTAAAAAGTTATTATGGATGAATTTGTAAATTGGTTAATTGAGAATGGGGCTACTTTTCCTAAAGTCAAGTTTGATAAAGGTGATTTTATTAATAAATTTTTAATTCATTTCATCGATCAAATATTGTAATGAATATAAAATTCCTAAATCTTATATATTGGTTTTCGCTCTTAATTCATTATATAAAGATGAAGATGGAATGGGTGGCTGTTACGCTGTGCAACCGATTCATCCAGATGAGATAATCGCTTCGCTTCCTTTAAAATTAACCATATCTTACAAGCTCGCTCGTGAGCATTTACCGATGTTAGATCTACTTGGTTGTCGTGCTGTGCTTGCTACATTTTTAGCTCATGAGCGGCTTCTTGGAAAGTCGTCTTTTTATTACTCGTATATTAATATCTTACCAACGTATATACCTACTCCTTTGATGTACACTGAACAAGAAATGTCATGGTTAAGAGGAACAAATCTTGGTTACGGTGTTGAAAGTAGGAAGGAATTGTTGAAAAAGGAGTTTGATGAAGTTTTGAAAGTTGTGTCAAATGGTGAATTCATTAACGTTAATGGGCTAACATGGTAAACTTCAAGTTACAATACATATATCAATAAAATAATATATATATTGATATTGTATTTATATAATCTTTTGGGTATAGGGAATTATATTTATGGGCGTGCAATATAATATCATCGCGATGCTTCCCGAACAAACTAATTGATCCGGATGATGTTGAAGTAAAAGAAGCTTTGTTTCCGTTAATTGATTCTTTTAATCATAAGCCTAGGCAAAAAATTACTTGGGAAATTCATGAAAAGAATGAGTTGCGCTTAGTTGCTGGTAATTATATAGAAGCTGGACAGCAGATATATAATAATTACGGTGCCAAAGTAACTTTTTTTATTTCCTTTTGTAACTTTTTAATAAAAAACTTTATACCCAATTATTTATATCTTTTCATTTTTTTTACAAATTGAATTTAAAGTCCAATGAGGAATGTAAGTGCTAGTTTCATAAAAAAAATATATACATACTAATCTTTTTTCTTTATCTTTTAACATCATTATTAATAACTAATTTTCACATAGTATTAGTTGGTTACGGATTTTGTATTCCTAATAATCCTGATGACTGGGTAATAATCAAAGCAAATATTTCGCAAGATCCTCAGTGTGATGAAAAACTGGATCTTTTGACAAGCTTAGAACTTTCCGAACTTACACATTTTATTAAAAGAGATCATATTCCTTCAGCATTATTATCTCAATTACGAGTGCTTGTAATGAACTCTGCAGAGTTAATCCATTTTAAAAAATTACCAGAATCTGTTGATAATAATATAACTGAACCTATAGGATATCGAAATGAACTTGCAATGTTGGAAACTTTTTCTAATTTGTTAAAAATGAAATTGGAGGTTCTTTTAGAGCGTGAAGAATTTGTTGGAATTGGATCTGCGAGAGAATCTGAGACCGCGAGAAATTGTAAAATATATATTGATGGTAAGTTTACACTTAATGCATTTACATTAATGCACTTTATTTAAATGTATCTTGACTTAAATTTTAATCAAATCATGTTTTATATTAATTTTAGGACAAAAAGAAATTCTTACTAATGCACTTGCAATTATTTATTCCAAAGAGTTAATTATCCTTAAAACAGCATTAAATGATTCAAAACTTAGTAGAATTCCAAAGTTACCCTTTGTTTGCAACAAGATTAATATTAACAATGATTATAATAACAGCGACACGTCTTTTAATGACATCAATTCAATAATCCTTGCTAAAGATGATTTATTAGATTCATTACTGATTACCACTGATAAAGTAATGAAAATTGATAAAAAATTTTCGAGAGCTATTAATGAAATATTTAGCAAAGAGTTGATAGATAGTGAACAAGATACTATCTTGATACTTTATTTAATATATGAAAGTCAATATATTGAAAAGTCTGAATGGAAGTTATTTTTTGAAGTTGCCGTCAAATACGATGATTCTTATATGTAAGAATTAACCTATTTCTAATTATTGTTACAAAGATTAATTAATTTTTTTTTCATGTTATATATAGACAACAATATGAAGAAAAATTTCAAGAATTGACAGATTTATACAATGAATTACAACCACTTGTTTGTAATCCCGACGTTAAGTTATTTGACAAAGATGTGTTTAGTATCGATAAATTAATTTGGTCAACATGCATTTTTGAAATATGCTCTATTTCTTTTACAAATAAAAATGAAAAGCAATGTTTTGGAATTGCGCCTTTATAATTTTCTTATGAATACATTTTTCTTAGATTAAGTCATTAGAATAATTAATAGTAACAAGTGCTTTTTTAAATTAAGATTTTTAGCTGAATTACTATTTACTATGTATATATCATGATCGAAATATTTCAAATAAGATAATCATTTATCTTTACATAATATCTCATTTTATTTTTTTATTCGCCATGAAAAGTTAAGAATCAATTTATTAAACAACTTAATTTCTTGAACCGTATTTTCATTTTTTGTTGATTTGATTGGTGAGATGGCGCTTAAAAACTAATGAATAAACAAACTAGGTAACAACAAAATATCTCAATTAAAAAAAAAATGGTGGATCCCAGAATAGTTTTATTGTGATTAATATTTTCCATACTATTTAATTTATATCGCTTCAAATTGGTATATGCAATGAAGACCATTGGCTTCATTCTAGTTTGTTAAACTAAAAATAAAATCAAAACTTTAGTACTTTAAGTTGATTTAAATTAATATTAATTTTAAACCAATCTGATTCAAATCAATTTACTGTATTAATGATTTTAAATTATTTATGCTAATTAAAAAGATTAATAAAGACAATTTCTATTTGTTTACTAGTATATAAAATATGAGTATATATTATAGCTCAAAATTCTGCTTATATATAAAACCATTCTTTGGGTTTTAACAAAAATAGTTTATACAAAATTTTAGTATAAATTCTTCTCTAACCCAAATTTCTAACTATAACTCTACAGTATTACTGTATATAAAAGAATACAAACTAGTTCTAAAATATATTATACAAATACATAATAAGATTTTACTATAGATAAATTTGTTAAAAATAATAAATTCTAACTATTATTATTATAACAATTTAATAATTATTTTATTATTGTATAATATATTATAGATTTATTGCTATTTTTTATTAAAAAAAAAAATTTAAAGTATATTTACACACTTAGTATATTTTTGTAATATTAGAAGTTAGAATTGAAATTAAGAGAGAAAGTGTTTTTTATTAGCTACACACAACACTAGTAAAATTTTGAGACATAGTAAGGGTGCAATGAATGCATACTTTCATTAATTAATAATGTTATGCCAGATTTTTGATGCATCAAAAACGGAACTCTGGTACCACTTTACTCATTCATTAAGTATCCTTCGCTATGCTCCGGACAATTACCATGATATTTGAATCAAAAAAGTAAATTAGAAGTAAATTTTAACAAGCCTCAAGCAAATTGCCTAAAATAACGCAGTTACAAACTAGAAAATAATAAGGAACACAAAAACAAAAAAAAAAAATATGAATATACCAATTTTCTATTATTATCACTGTTATATAATTACAAGAGAGGTTTACTTAGTACAAATATTTATTTCGAAGAGATATAAATAACCATATAGCCTTCTAAGATTGTTTAGAAGTGGATCACCAATATTGGTTTCATCTAATTATTGCAATATCAATTCTTCATCTCATGCATGGTAAAAAAAAAGTAAAAACGTATCGATTGATTGTGATACGAATAACCTTCGCATCTGATTTGAATATTTAAAGAAATGGCCTTGCGCAGAATAAAGGTATATATGCTTAACGATTGGTTAGAATATACTGTAGATGGGGCGATATGAAATTGATATATTCCTTTTTTGAAGTAAATTTTCAGAAAATAAACAAAAGATGGCTCGTTAAAAAAAAAAATCACATCTCGATCACATGTTATTGATTACAAGATTGATTATAAGAAAACATTCAAGTTGTAGTATGTTTGACAAAAACAAAAATATTCCAATTTTATTTTTGTAAGTTTAATGAATACGATCGTACTAATGAATGTCGAAAAAGTTCGAAATTCCCGAAATTATAGAAGCTTTCAAACTAGTACGTTGATATTTTATGCATTACTACGTAATTTCAAGAGTTTTACGTAGCCTTATTCAATGATGTTCCTGAAAATCCCGTTAATTAATTCTTGTTAATTTTATTAGGCATAGTTTAACAGATTCTTGGCTAATCAGTGAAAACCGACAAAACAATTACTCATTTTGATGCAAATAATAGTTTCGTAATGTGCTATAATTAAATATAATTAGTCTAATTTCACTCCGCATGCATTTGCCTGATATTACAGATTGGTTTATAACGTTTTGTTAATTTCCTTCGCATTAGTTTTAATAGTTAGCTAATCAAACTTAATACATAATTTTAAATGAATAAATCCATTTTATTGCGTTTTTTGTTTGTTTTAAATCAAACCAAATTATTACACATTTGTAACATTTGATCATATTAAGATCTATATTATTTCTAATTGTACAAATCTATATTAATTGGATCATGAATTAGCCATACAAAATTCAATGTCAACAATCTCCTTAGGTGCCGTTGAACTTAATACAATAGGATCTGTAGCTCCAACTACAACATTATCTTCAATGCGTATCCCTATACCGTGGTATCTCTTGGGATATGCATCATTAGGTGGAACATATATACCGGGTTCTAAAGATTATTTGTTAGAGACTATTTTGAAACCGAAAAATATGCTTATTTATTAATTACCAATAGTTATAACCATTCCACACGACAACCTCCGTGAACGATCTATATAAGGAGTATCATGAACATCCAGCCCAAGATAATGACCAATGTGATGAGGGTATAAAACGCGATCAACATCCTAAAGTTCGGAATTAACAGATATAAGCCAATAAACAAATAGATTCGGTGTTTATAATGTATAAAAAAAGTTTACCCCTTCGGTAAGATCAAATCCAATATTTAATAGTTCTTCTTTCATGAACTCAATCGACATTTCATGTATTCCGTTCAAGGAGATATCTTCTGCTTCTGTACAAAGCTAAAAATATATATATACACATATATATACATTATACATACAGTTTCTTAGCATGACTAATATATGTTCAACTATTATAATATACCTTGATGCATTTCCTGTTCACATTCAAAACTGCTTCATATAACTCCTTTTGAGATTGTGTAAATTTTCCATTTACAGGCCATGTTCTAGTAACATCGCTTGCGTAACCATAGTATTCCTAATACATATATAATTAACAACAATCATCCAAGATCCTCATTTTGGACGTGCTCACATTAATCAAACGAAACCATTCCACACTTACGCCACCTGCATCCAATAAAACAAGATCACCATCCCTTATATTAACAGTAAATATATGTACATACAACACTATAAACTATACATGACGTACAAACTATTGTAGCATCTCCAAAAGTATTTTGCAATTTAATAATGCTGAAATAGTTTCCACGTCATGTATATATAAACTAATAGTAAAGTGAGTAAGCATACCGTAATGGCATATCATTCCTCACATAATGCATTGTTAGCGCGTTAATCCCTCCCGCGACTACAGGAACATAAGCGAGAGACTGTGCACCTCGAACGCGAGATTCAAAGTCTATTTTAGCATATAAGTCATGTTCTGACAATCCTGGTTTTGTGAATTTCATCGTCTGTTAAACAAACAACAAAAATAAGTATATATATTTATTTGAATTTTCATGATAATATTATTATATGAAAGAAAAATTATTACTTGGATAAATGCTTTGCCAGTAATTTCACCGCCCTTTCTCATTAATGCTATTTCGGAATCACTCTTGATCATCCTTAAATCTTGAACTATTCGACTCAACAGTTTTACTTTATCACAAAGGATTTTGATGAAATGGTGAAACGAATCAAGATCATTTAAGAATCAGATAATTATGATATCAAGAATAAGTACCAGAATTTCGACCTATACTTTTTTGTATATTATCAGTTGAGAGAATATTGGTACGTGGAGGAAGATCAATATAGACATCTTTATAATTTTTAATTATATCTTTGATCTTCGAATTGAATCTTGCTGATTCCATAGCCTAATTTGAGTAAAAAAATACATTGTACCATATTATGGTTACTTTAAAAACAATATTCTATTATGAATATGAAATTGACGCTCTTGCCTCATCTGCACCAAAGAAATCTATTGCGCCCAGAACTCCCGTCCTAGGACCTTCCCACATTTCAAGGCAACGATTTTTTGGAGGGACAAACATCGTCATTTTGTAACCTCGACGGGAATTATTCTTTTCTTAGATTTATTCAAAGAATAAGTATTATAATCTCTGCTAATTACATGTATTCACAAGAAAATTATTGTGATAAACATTTGACATTATTTCTAACCTAGAACCATGGCAGAGTCGGGTTCATTGAAACCTAAAATCAAACACATGTTTATTTAGTTAAGAATTGCCGTGTTATTGTTAATTATTTAATTGGAAACTTGCATACCACATAAATAAAAAAAGTCTGTGTTTTGATGGAACGGATAGCTATAAAAAAAGAAAAAATTTAGAGTTTAGTTTAAATAATAGAAAACTTAAACGACGGTGATGTTTATGTTATACGAACAATACTTTGTTTGACATATATCGCATGCGATATCCTAATGAAATTGCAACGCTGTTTTCTGATAATCTATCCATTAATTTTACTCTTCGTAGCTCGTACTCAAGAGTTGTAATACCCGGTGTTACTATAATTACAATCAGCGAATGATAAAATTTATATAAATTCTTCGTTAAGAGGAAAATATTATCCAAATGATCTATAATATAAATCTATTACATTCACCCGGTTTCATCAAATGAGGGTGTGTTTCAGGAGTAGGCTGACCGAAAATACGCGGTTCAGCTGGAGTTAGCATTGCTTGAGTGCCGAAAGAACGATTGTATACCCCGAAGGCTGAACGAGTAAGGCGTGGGGTAGCATTTGAAAAGATATCCTGGGTGAAATATAAAACCCAATTATGACGGAAAAAACAAACTAACATCGCCTTATACGAGAGTACAATCTTAATGAGGTCGAAAACATTGCACGTGTGGCTGGCTTAGGTGATTGATCTGTGCTGCTTACTTGACGTTTCAATGAACCGTACATCACAATCCAATTTTGGAAAGTTTGCCTTATTTGAGTGAACGAATTGACGTCTCGCGCATATAAACCATATGCAGTGTCAGGTTCTCCCTTTTTTTTCTCGACGGCTTCCATAAATTGAAAACTATGAAATCATTAATTTTATTTGGTTTTTCTTGTTAAAACACAATCCTGTTTTTTTATTTTTTTATTTTTTTATATATGTAATTCATATATATTTTTTTTATATAAAATATTTTTCTATAGATGTGAAAAATTAACAACTTTTTTTGTCCCTAATACTGTTATTATATTTACCAACGGCTTTCGTTTCTACATGAACTTGATATATAGTACAACCTTGCATAGTACACAACAGAAAATCATGCTTACATTTATTAACACAACTTATAATTACTCAATTGTACTTTAATTAATCATTCACGACAGCAAGAGCGGCAGTTACTTTTTCTCTGCTAACTTGCTACGTTTTCTCAATAATTATTTCCGTTCATACGACGTTTATTAATTTAACGAAATAAACTCACTCTCACTTTCTTTTAAATTTCATGGCAGATTTTTCCCTTCCCATTCCACCAAAAGATGATTTTCATCTTATGATGTCAAAGGATTTTCATATTTCAGACACTTTAGGTTCGTCCATTGATCTATCTAACTCTATAGGTTTTGGATTAAAAGAAGCAATGTCTGAACCTTTAACTCCCAATACGAGTAATACATTTCCTGGTGCGAAGAGAACAAGTAAAATCTCCACAACTCAACTTTCATCCAACATGGATTCAACACTTTTGGATACTAACGCTTCTGAAGTTGAAAATGAACTTCAAAATATTACACATCCTGAAAAAACGTCTACGAAACCTTGGTGGTTAAGTTTGGGTAGGATTAAATCTAAAAAAAAAGCTGATACTCGAATTAAGGCGGTCAACTCTAATCCTACTTCTAATACGACACTTTCTGCATCAATAATATCTACATCATCATCCCCAATATCATTGAATATTGACCCGATGATAAATGACGGAAATAATAATATTCAGAACCTTCCAAAGGCTAAAAAATTGAACATAAGAAGCAAGCTTCAAAAATTTGGTCATAAGAAAACAAAAGTAAATGAAAGTAGCAACACAGTTGCAGAGGAACATTTAACTCAAACTACTGGACTTTCAACAATGTCAACAGGAAAACCAGAAGGCGATAGGCATAACATTGGGTCCTTCGCCGAAAGGTTTAACCGTAGTCATTCTTTTACCTCTGATCCCCGTCCCGCTGAATCTCCTCTTGAGCAAACGGAGAAGCAGGCTTCTCTAACGAGTCCACCAAAAATCGCTCTGTCTCTTTATTCTAATAGTGATAATAGTGTTAACCATGATAATTATAATAATGTTAATAATTACGATAATAATAATAACAAAAAGGCTGACATTAAACAAAAACAAAGAGAAATGATCGCCAAAGGTCAGGACCTTAGGATTTCATCTTTGTTTCCTAATGAATCTTTGACTTCAACAAATCAATCATCTTCTGAAACTCGTAATGATGAGAGTGAAGACGTAAAAAATATCGTGGCTCCTTTAAGACATTCTACAGGTGATGCGTTAAAAAATACAGTAAATCGCCGTAGTCGAATATTTGATATTTTTACTTCTAAAAACTCTTCTCAACGTGTATCACGTGTATCTATTTATTCATCCAAAAGCCTTGCTAATCTTAATACGAAGAGCTTGGTGCGGGAATCATCAGCTTCTAGGGACCCAACTTCTTTTGTAAATAGTAATAGTTATTCACATCAGAGTTTAAACGTTGATGTTGAAAATATGGACACTTCATTTGGGAAGGATTTGAAAAGATCTACTGCGCTGGCTCAGCATACAGAATCAACAGATGAACAAAACAAAGTTGATAAATCTCCTTTACGTCTTTTCAAGAAAAGGTTTTATCAAAACTTTTTGCCTTCTCATACTTTAGATACGAAATCAAATGCCATTCCAGTAGCGAATGAAAATAAGCAGTCCACCATTAGGTCGATCAATATAGAAAACTTATTATTATCCACCGGTGATGGCTCTGCTGATAGCGAAACCGATGATGATGAGGATGATGACGATGATGACATTGATCATTCAACATCTGATGAGGGTGATGTTTCTATCTCTAAATCACAAGCAATAAATTCTAGTTTATACGCATCTTCATTGTCATCATTTTCAAAATCTTTCAATTCCGAGGATCCGTCTGCTTTCAAAACAATTTCGGATTCTCAACCTTTTAATTTCAATGAAACTAATTTCTCGAAACCAGATTTACCATTAGAAGATGTTTGGGATGTTCTTATAAATCCTCAAACAACAGATAAAGGCCCTGCTAGATTAAGTAATAACCGTTTATCTTGTATTCCGGATAACTTCTTTGACAAGCTTTATAATATTAAAGAACTTTACCTTGATCGAAATACGCTTCGGGATTTGCCAGAAGAGCTTTTAAAACTTGCAAAATTGGAAATTTTGGATCTTAGCAATAATTGTATTTCAGAATTTAATCCAAGATTAAGATTTACAAGACTGAAAAATTTGAGACGCCTCAATTTGGACAATAATGTGCTTTCTGATATAGTAAGCATATGTAAACTTAAAAAATTAAGAGAGCTCAGGGCTAATAATAATTTACTGGTATCACTCACAGATGACATTTCAAAGTTATCTAAACTACGTCTGTTATATTTAGACAATAACCAACTTACAAGTTTACCTGATTCAATCGGAAAATTGAAATCTTTATGTGTACTACGCTTAAACAATAATAATATTGAGTCTCTGCCATCAGCAATATGTTCTTTACGTCAATTACAAGTACTAGAGTTGAGAGCAAATTTGTTAACACAGTTACCGGAAAATATTAAAGAATTGGAAAGTCTAGCCAAATTGGACGTTTCCAACAACCGACTAACATCGCTTCCAAATGATATCATGAGATGTAGCAGGTTAACTCATTTGATCGCTTCTAATAATCAGCTTGAATCAATACCATCTAAAATTGGGCAGCTCTCTAGGTTACTTACCCTTAATCTCCGCGAAAACCTAATTAATAATCTCCCTACTGATTTAGGCAGGCTTGTAAATTTAACAGATCTGGATTTATCTTATAATGAATTGATCGTTTTGCCCGAAGATATAGGAAATCTTAAGAAACTTACTGAAATCAAACTTAATAATAATCCGTCATTATTGGCAATCCCAGAAACATGCCGAAGAATGTCACAAATCAAAAAAATTCATTTACAACACTGTAATCTTAGTTCAATTCCTTTCGAGATAGGTGATGCGTATAGCCAACTTGAATATGTTAACCTATCATTTAATTTATTTGACGCGGTTCCTAGTTTACATGGAATGTATAAAACAACCATCTTTAACATATCAAATAATCGAATTGATGACTTATCCGAACAGATAGGTCATCTGGAATCATTGTGTGAGTTATATGTGGTAAATAATAAACTCTCACATTTGCCAAAATCAATTGGTCGACTAAAGAATTTAGAAATATTAGATGTATCAGAGAACATGCTTGTTGGATTGCCAACTTCAATTGGTGATTGTCAAAGCTTACGTGAACTTAAATTACGAGGTAATTCATTAGAAAACTTGCCAATGACGTTGGGACGATTGAAAAATTTAAATGTATTCTACATTGGTCAATGGCCGATGACCGAGTTCAACATAACAAAAGATGAAAATCATTATGAGAATCTAAAAATGAATCCATATCAACATAAAATTCCGCTATCAGTTGAACGAACATTGTTATGGAGAATGCATGATTCTATATTAAAAAGACTAAGAGATATAGATTACAGTGATGGAACTTCGGAGAGATCTTTAATAATTCCATCGGATGAAAGCAATAATTCTCAAGATGGAGGAAGTCATACATCGACGTCGGATCCATCGACAAACTATACCAGTCCGCCAATACCAAGAGATGATGTAATATTGAAAATGGCTGTTTTAAAAGGTGTTTATGATCAAATAATGAAAGACATGCGCAATAGTGACTACGATAAAGATTTATGCGGAGATGACACGGCCGAATTTACTGATAGTGTGAAAAAGAAAAAGTTTTCGAAACTAAAAGAGTTTAAATTTCTGAAGATTAACGATAGCAGATAGAAAATCGTTACTCTTTACCATTGCACATAACGATAAGGAAAGCCTACTTAATATGTATGACTTCAAAAACATTACGATACTTAGATGTATCTGTGCTACGTTACATTAGACCTTAATTTTTCTTGTATATTTTTCCACTTTATTTTAATTTCATTTTTAGTTTTTAGTTTTTCACTGTATAATTATGACATAGACTAAATTATTTTCATTGATACTTTAGTTTTTAGGGTAGGAAAAAAGGGAATGATTGTTTAAATCATAATATTTGACCTAAATGTGATAGAAAAGGGTTCTTTGCTTTCTAAATGCGATTGAAAATTATTCCTTACTAATAAATAAGAGATGGGATAGTCAAGAATGGTAGTACAACTCATAAATAAAGTATAATTAATAAATAATCAATCATTTTCCGTTATCTGTTAATATCTAGTGCTATTTGACTCAGTAAACTGTAGTTCGAACCAAGTCACGACTATAGAATATGTTTCATATTAAAATTTGTGTATGAACATTGTTTTTTATGTCGGGATATCTAAGACTGTACTCTGAACAGCGCTTTGTGCTCTTAATAAAATGGTTTAGTATAATATTGATAGATTATAAAAAATCTTATTACTTGTTATTGCAAAGTTAAATAAAAATATATATATGTTAATATGATTGCATTTGAACTAATTTAAAATACAGAATTTACTACAATATTTTAAAATCCAAGCATAATCAGATAAACAAGATAATATTGTTGTATAGATACAAATCATTCGTGGTCAGTTTCATTAATAAAAATTTTTTTAAAAATTCACTATATGGGCTGCCGTCAATAGAAATCAGGCAGATTGACATTTTAAAAAAAATCTATACCTCAACTTTTACAGCTCATATCTCGATGAA
>CAJVPY010002980.1:0-14952 GCA_910591965.1 Dentiscutata erythropus | reverse complement strand
GTTTTTGAATTAATTCTAGGATAACATGAAAAATAGTATGCATTTTAGGCTTGAATGGTCCTGCAGAGAAGCACACTCGGACCTTCGGTCCTCGGTGCTCTCAGCTCATTTTAAGGGCAAGCAATATAGCATACATTTTTCATTATCTTGTTTGGGATTAAAAATATAGCCAGAGTATTAACAAAGACTACGTATACCTTAATGTTGGAAACCCAAATTTAGGTATAAGGAAAGTAAGTTAACAGGATTTGGCTCTAATATAATTTAAAGCTTGAATTCGATATAGGATTCATATAGCTAGAAAGGCTTATAGAGAACGTTAGAAAGGCAGAAAAGCTAGGATCAGAATTCTAACCCCAGAACCCTCCTTTCATCCCTACTTCTTTTAATATCTTAAACAAGATGATAACCTACACCAACGCCACACTGAACCTCATATATTACAGCTAAAAAATTTTAAATTTAAAATTTTAATAAACAAATTACCCAATCAACTTAACCTATTCAAATATCACCAATATATATATATATCACCAAATTGTAAACATTATAATAATGCAATTGAGACAGATCCACACTGGTTAACTTGTTATACTAGCAACATTATACTCCAAACCCTCCTTACTAACATGCTAACATAATTCATATCTAAACATAATATCAATAGTATTAATACTAACCTCTTTATTTAGAATTATATTAAAATTCATATTGATAACCAAATTCTAATAGGCTTAATAACCAAAGAAACCAACTTTTTCCAATGATCACTTGGACTGAAATTTCTACTAACAGAAAAACAAAAATTTTATTGGAAAGACATAACCTAACGGTGGTTTGTCTAGAGGTCAACTTACTACTATAGGGGACTCCTCTACAAGAGATGTTTGGCATGCAAGCCAAGAGTATTATTACACAAGATAACTGGCAGAGGTGCTTTTGTATAAAAAATCTTGATGGCAAACAGGTCAGAATTGGTATCATCAATAAAGCTTTTAGGTTGTTACTTCAAAGAAGAATACTGGGGAAACAACAAATTATATGTTGCTCTAAAACTGCACTCTTTTTTTTTTATCTCAAGTGACTTCTTTATTATTTATTTTTGACTTCTTGCCTTTCTTTCAAAAATTTTGACAAAAAGTAGAGATTTTGCTTACTTTATTCAAAAGATCAGCATTGTTTACATCCAAATCCAGACGGACTCGATGTATTATAACCAATGTGTCTTGTTTATCAAAGGATACAGTGTTACTTCACATGACTTGGATTGGGTAGCGGGTAGTTCTCTACGTGAATTTGATCGGGTCTCAGGTTAGAAGAGATATCTGGATTTGGTTGGTAGTTGGAAGGTATACGTTAAGGCTTGGCTTTATAATTGAGATATACAATAGTTGTAGTTGTTATATAATTTTTACTTTAACTTGGCACAGGTTATAATAGTGTATTTCTTTGTTCATAGTAACTTTTGGGTTACTTGGCTACTTCTTTGTTCATGGTAACTTTTGGGTTACTTGGCTACTTCTTTGTTTATAGTAACTTTTAGGTTACTTGGCTACTTCTTGATAGAGGTAGCACTCTACCTTGTTGGCCCTCTGGGCTTTTCTTTTTGTTTTTCTTTTTTTATATATTCTTTTCACCCTTTTTTTGTTTCCTTTAAAACTTCCTTTTCATTTATTTTGTTTTTAGTAGATATAGTTTATTTTTGTTTCAACAATTAGTGGTTTTGTAGTTTAGTATAAAATCACCACTTTCTTTTGCTCTTAGTAAAGAAAGAAGAATTGAAGAGATTAGCTCTCGATGGGCTAACAAGATCTATTCAACTTGTATACAAGATGGTGTGACAAGTCGCTAATAGGCATATTCTACATAGCCAGTAAATATCAAATCTGCAATTTAAACTTAATTTAGTTGAAATAGTTTACTGTTATTGATTAAATAAATAAAGTTGTATTCAAGCTTTGGCAAGACTATCAAAGAGTTAAAAAAAAAAAATAAAAAAAAAATAACCAAAAAAACACTAGTACCTACCTAAAATTACAAGTTAGTACTAAATCTCTTACCAGAACTCCACCATATGATAATAAAAGAAGTACACAGATCCATCTAGATCTCTAGTAGAATCCTACCTGCCAATACTATTCATTTATCAAATCTTCTAACTACAATAACTCCACTACAACTTACACTTGAAAATAAATTCTTACACAGTAAAATATATTCTTGAAAATATAAATATATTACCAAAAACTACTCACCATATAACATTCTTGATTTATAGTCTAGAGGTCTTTCGACCTGCCTAGCTAAGGTTAAGGTCTAGAGTAAACTAGCTCCATCCCCACTTCCTTTAAAAATTTATGTAAACTTACAATGTAATATCTGCATAATAAATAATAAAGGAATTGAGAAAAAAACTTCACTTAAAAAAAAAAAAAAAAAAAAAAAAAAAATTTTAATTTTAAATTTGTTTTAGTATGTATTCTTAAAAAAAAATCAGTGCAACTAGGTTTTTATTAATTTTCATATAGAAGTTAAATTATTTTCTATATGAAAATTAATAAAAACCTAGTCACACAAACTTTTTTTTAAGGATACATACTAAAACATAATTTTAATTTTAATTTCTCAACAACTATCTCATCAAATTAACTTAATTTTTTGTCACTACTATAAAAATACTTGAATTTTAACATACTAAGTTTTTGAAATTTTAGATTTTAATCCTGAATTTTTGTTAATTTTTAATTAAATTCAATTATTATTTTTTATTTTTCTAAAAAAAACTTATCAAAAGTTTGGCTCTCATCTAACTTTTGTTGTAGTAATTGAAAATTTTTTAAAAAAATTACTGATCTAGATTTTTATAGTACTACTTACTGTAAAAATTTCAAAGCTATATCTTTTAAATTTAAAAAGTTAGAGGGGGTGGGATACTTATGACTTTGACTGTAATACAAATTGATTTATATAAAAAATTTGCTTTGAAAAAATTGTCATTTTGGTCCTTTTTCCAGAACACAGCCCATATATTAAAACAGTTTAAATTTAAGAAAATAAATATCATCACCTGCATTTACTATATTGACAAATTCAGAATTTTTACTATTAATAACATATTACTAATTTTTTTAAAAAATATGAATAAATGTTATTACATGGTTTAGGAAGTTTAGCCCTAATTGAGATTTAGGGCTAGATAAAATAGAGCAATAAATAGGAAATGATTTGTTAACGAACATACTTACATATATAAGCTACTTAAAGTTTCGACGACGAAATGCTAAAGAGAAAATCTTAACAATTTAACAATAAAATTTATTTAAATATTTAGATAAAAATCTTAGATTTATTTTACATAAATAATATCAATACATAGATAAACGACTAAAAGAAAACAAGGTTTCAGGCTTTGGATTTTCAAGGCTGGGTTGATTTAATAAGTTCAAAAGTCTGAAGTCTATTTTCTTTTAATAGTACTCAAATACAAACATAAAACTATCGCATTTTTTTATACAAACCACATGCTGTGCTTAATAGCCACGCAAAATATTTTCATTCATCAACATGGCTTAGCCTTTCCCAAAGTCTTAGAAGATTTAATCTTCTCTAGATTTCAACAAACAGGTTTCGCAGTTTCACCAGGATTCACCAGTTTCGCCAGGCCTTGCAAAATTTACTCAGTTTCGCCAGGGCGTTTCGCCATTTCCCCAAAATTGTTTTGCCTAACAACAGTAGCAACAATTCCATGAGAGTTAATTGACGTAGTATTTTGATTGTTTGATGTTAGCCCTAAGTCAATGAACGCCTCAGTACTTCCGAAAGTGGGAATAGTATTATAAGTTCCAGTAAAGGATTGAGAGTTTACAGTAGTATTTTCATAAGGGTTAATTGGTGTGATATTTTGATTATTTGGTGAGTTTAAATAGGGGGATTGAAATAGTTCAGTAGTAGTTTCGTTAATTGGTATCATATTTTGATTATTTGGTGAGTTTAAATAAGGGGATTGAAATACTTCAGTAGTAGTTTCATGAGAGTTAATTGGTATTATATTTTGATTATTTGCAGTCTCAAAGTTTAAATAGGGGGTTTCATAAGAGTTAATTAGTGAGTTTAAATAAGGGGATTGAAATACTTCAGTATTAGTTTCATGATAGTTAATTGCAGTTTCAAAGTTTAAATAGGGGGTTTCATAAGAGTTAATTGGTATCATATTTTGATTATTTAGTGAGTTTAAATAAGGGAATTGAAATACTTCAGTAGTAGTTTCATGAGAGTTAATTGGTATCGTATTTTGATTATTTAGTGAGTTAAAATAAGAGACAAATGGTATCATAGTATAGGGGGTTTCATAAGAGGGTATCATATTTTGATTATTTGGTGAGTTTAAATAGAGGGATTGAAATACTTCAGTAGTAGTTTCATAAGAGTTAATTGGTATCATATTTTGATTATTTGGTGAGTTTAAATAGGGGGGGGATTTTTTATAAGGGTTAATTGATATGATATTTTGATTATTTCTTCTTCTTCTTCTTCTTCTTCTTCTTCTTCTTCTTCTTCTTCTTCTTCTATTTGGTGCTGGTTCTCTACGCTTTTTTGGACCGCGTCTTCTACCAATGGTATAAACACAAGGAAGATTGCAGGTTCTACAGTATCTACATATATTTTCAGAAAGTCTTTCGCATTTTTGGTGCCTTATTTTACAATTTGTACATGCTGAAGCCGTATTAATACGTGGTTTACTTGGTTGAGACATTTAGAATGTTAAACATGTGTGTAAAAAGTTTACTCTGATAGTGGCAGTGATATCATAAGTAAGCTATATACTTACAATCTGGTATTTTAAAATGAAAGAACAGAGACGTATTATTTAATAGAGAATTCCATTAACAATAAATGAGAATTATCACGATTCAGGATCAGGACACCCCTGATGGGAATTTTATAATTTTGGCCCAAACCATATTAATTAAACTTAATAATTTTTTTTTCCTAAAACCCAATTCTGCCAAAATAATTCCCATCCGGACAGCCCGATTTCGAATCAGGACGATTCCAATCTGGGGTATATGTAACTTTATTTTATATATTTACCCCGAAGTTGTGAAGTTGTGTTCGAGAAGCGATCGTCGGGATAATAAATGACGTGGATCCGGTTCGGAAGATGTAGAAACTAGCAAGTTTAATTAAAGGTTAGTATTTGATTAAGAAAACAAAAAAAGATGAATCAATTTTGTTGAAAAGTATTTATGTAGTTCTCTAGCTCGCTTTTTATTGAGTAGAAATACATCAAGACCTTTTTCTTCACAATTTTCACGCTTCAGCGTAGCATTTTCTGGCTGAGATTCAAATGGAGTTATTTTGCCGGTTTGTAGCTTAATGGTTATCTCTTCCTCGCGACCAATAGTTTTGCCTATAACGTTCAAATGAATTGCTAGTTTTTCCCGACTTTCTAAGGAAAGAATGAAACATTGAATTAAGCATTTTGGTTCAGCGTCATTAACATCGCTATTCTTAAAATTATTTTCATCAGAATCATATATTTCCATAGGCGAAGATGTCGAATTTTCATTATCAGCATCACAATCATATATTTCCATAGGCGAAGATGTTGAATTTTCATTATTAGCATCATAAACATTAAGTTCGATTTTATTATCGTTATACCAGTAATTTAGGTCATCAACTTTGAAATTTCGTTCATAATTTGATGAATATTTAAATGAAGTAACAAGGACTGAATTTTGTGGCAGGATTTCTTGAACATCCAATAAAATCTTCCAATTATTATCGTTTGGTTTTGGTGAAAATGAGGTGCTAATAGAACTTAAAATGCGAATATTTCGTGTATTAATATTAAAAAATCCAATCTTAGCAGGTATTCCGATCAATATCCATTCTATTTGCAATTCTCTATGCTCACTATAAATTAAATATCAATAGAGATATTGCAATTAATTAAATCAATAATAATGAATTAAATATGTAGACTTACTCAATAGTGTCAAAACTTTCCACAAAAGCATAGAATCCGTATATATCCATAGATTTGAACTTGATGATAACTTTATCGATTGGTTGACCATTTTGTTTTAAGAGTTTTCCAAAAAGTTGGTAGTCATTTGATTTAAAACAAACTGGAAAATTCACCCGATAAGAAAAAGGTGAGACATTAACTGGAATTATTCCAGAAAATAGCACCTTTTCTTTTACATTAAAACTTTCTGGCTTATAATTTATTCCAAGAATAGATTTAATTTCTTGACAAAGAGGCTCGTCAAATATTTCATATATTGGATATAATTCATTCCAACTGATTATTTGCAATGATTCATAATCACTTTCTAAACAAGTCTTCATCCACATTTCAATTTCATCTTTCATTATTAATTTTTTGTCAACAGATGCAAAATAAGACGAATCAAAACCATATACGCCTATGTATTTTTCCCACTGACTTAAAATGTCATGATATTTTCCTGTCATAAAATTGGTAAACTGTTCTCCTTCTTTAAAGTTAGGATTTGGATGACTCTCATTCACAATTAAACGAGTAACTCTGTGTATTTTATGCCCAAGAACAAATTTTCTAGGAAGAAATTTTCCGTAGGTTTCAAAAACGGCCATTAATTCATTATAAGGGTCATAATGATTCAGAGCTTCTTTTATTTTGGCAACCATTTCTTTAGAAGGTTTTATCTTTTCTTTTTCAACAATTAACTCCAATTTCGAACATTGTATTTTCAAACATACATCTTTGACAAGTGACTCATTTGTTAAAGGGTTTTCAATAGGATTTACAGTTATCCAGTCACAATGTTTCAAGTTAACAGCAGAGTGATCAATATGATTTTTAAACAAGAAAGAATCTCTCTGTTTTGTAGAAAATTTTAACGTTATCTGAAAAGAGTTACCAAGCGGCATATTTAATTTTCTAGCTTTAGGCTGCGAACTTAGAGAATATGCCGAAAATTTTGAATGGCGTACTCCTTCAGCACTTATAATCAAGCCATGGTTAATTTTTAATGAATTAATATTTTTGATGCTCTCTGCAACGTTTTGAACTTCAACCATATTAATATGTTTTACGTTTATGATTTATTCCAACGTTTATACGTATACGTATGTAACACTTGTATTGGCGTGCGCGAGTGATACAAACCAAAAGGGATTAGCCAATCGGAGAACGTAAAATGGGATTATCCTGAAAGAAAAACGAAAAAAAAAAACGAAAAAAGGAAAATATAAGAAAACAAGTGTATAAACCTGCCTTGAGGCACTATAGGAAGTAGATTATTTATTTCTACAACATCCAACTTTAATGTCCTAACCCTAAATTTTAATTTCACAAACTTGGTATATTTTTACGTTGAATTTCATTGAATTTGTATCACTCGCACAAATAAGTATTTCCCATATACTGGTGATACACTACACACACATCGATATTAAGTATGTACGTACCGTACGTACGTACATACATACGTACTGTATATATCTTTTCTCGTGTAATATGAATCAAACTATAGATGAAATTAACAAAGGTTACTTGAAAGAACTTGATTACAATGCAATTCAAGTTTTAGAAAATATTTCAGATAGCTCAAGTGAGGTAAAACATGCTCTTATAAAGACCAATAATCATGTCGTCCTTAAATTTTTAAAAAAATATCAAAATGAACATGAATATTATAACAAATTTGATAGAGAAGTATGTTATTATAAAATTAAATATAGAGTCAAACTTCGAATTTTACTAAAAATATACATACTGTATTATTCTAATTGCTCGAAATTACGAATAAATAGAGAGCTAATCTAAGAAAAATTTTCCAAAACGATAACGTGATCAGTTTTTATGGCGTAACTAAAGGTACTTTTCACATGCGTCATTATTCAAGTCAATAGTTGATTATATATATTTTCAGTGCTTTGGTTGATTAACGCACCGTAATATTCGTTAATATAGAGCCTTCCAAGAAATTTCACTCAATGGTGCTTCAGTATTGCGGTAATAAAAACCTTAGGGAACATTTAAGGGAAGAGTATGTCGCAAAGAGTAACTGGTCATATAAAAAGCGAATTGCCATAGAAATTGCTACAGGCTTGGAATATATTCATCAAGCGAATATTGTACATTGTGACTTGGTTAGTATACCAATTAGGAAAGGGTTTTGTTACTTGCAATTGACTCTCTTTAATAATTACGTTTTTATGTCATTATTAATAATAGAACTCAAAAAACATAATGCATCACAACGGTAAATTTATGATTATAGATTTTAGCTCATCCATGTCTCTTGAAAGTCAAACAGAACCTATCCTCAACATCACTGAGGAAAATGTTGCTTATGTGGATCCGAAATTCTTTAATCCTACATGTAACGATAATAAATATGATCAATTTTCCGATGCTTATAGTTTGGGGGTAATATTTTGGGAAATATCAAGTGGAAGGCCTCCTTTTAGTGATAGGTCTGAATTAAAAGACATAAAAAAATTAAAAACTTTTCTTGCTCTTGAAAATAGAGAAGAACCTATTAATTT
Organism: Dentiscutata erythropus; assembly: GCA_910591965.1. NCBI lineage: Eukaryota > Fungi > Glomeromycota > Glomeromycetes > Diversisporales > Gigasporaceae > Dentiscutata > Dentiscutata erythropus. The sequence goes on along the minus strand of CAJVPY010002980.1, from coordinate 6,408 downwards.
GACTCCTGTAGATTACAAAGAACTTTATTGTGATTCATGGAATTCTAATCCTGAAAAACGACCATTAATTAACGAAGTTATTGATCGTCTCAATGATATTGAGCTTGATTGTGTATATCAAGATTTTAATTATATCCCAGAAATTTCTTCGGGGAGCTCTTTTAGAGACAGAATTCGGTTTACGTCAAACAATGCAGCTTGCTTAGAAGTTACTAAAGGGTCGGTTCTAAATTTATACATTTTTCTTCCTCCAGGCGAAATATCTATAGGAAGGAGTAATTCGAACGATGTTATCATAAAAGACCAAGAAATTGCTAAAAAACATGCAAGAATCATTGTAAATTATCAAGGACAAGTCGAAATTAATGAATTAGGTTCCGATTATGGTATTTTTGTTAACGATAAAAAACTTGAATTTCGAGCCTCACGTCTTTTAATAAAAGATGATGTGATTTCAATGGGGCGTAGCAAATTTCAATACCTTCCCATTGGAGAATATAAAAGCCGCATAGATGAACCTTTATCGATCTATAATAAGGCTTATTTTTTGAAAAAATTGGAAAATGAATTCAAGAATGCAAAGGAAAATAAATGTGATTTGAGCTTACTGTTTTTAGATTTAGATAATTTTAAAAGCATCAATGATCAAAATGATCATATAGTTGGAGATTACGTTTTAAAAGAGTTGGCTAATTTGATTCGAAATAATCATGTCCGTTCTGAGGATATTTTTGCAAGATATGGTGGAGACGAGTTTACTATTCTTCTCAAGGGCACTAATATAAATTCAGCCTTTAAAATTGCCGAAAACATTCGAGGATCTGTTGAAGCACATTCGTTTACTTATAACAAAATCAAGTTATCGATTACACTTAGTATTGGAGTTTCCGAAATGAATTCGTCAACAGAATCTTGTGACGATTTACTTCTCCATGCTGACAATGCATCAAAGAAGGCTAAAGAATACGGTCGCAATCGAATAGAAGTATGGAATAATGAGTCTAATTCAATCTGTATGTCAAAGCGTATTATTATCAGTGTTCGATCGAAATTAGCGTGTAGAGTTCTCATGAGAACACTATTAATTATTTTGTGAACTAAAATATTTTATCCGACATTTTATATGATCATGTAAATTTTTTTACCATGATATTTTTTACACGAAATTACGTAATCACGTAATCAGTTGCGAAAAAACTTCGCACGGTCATATATAAATGTCGGATAGCAGCATACAATAAATAACAGAAATTTTTTTTCGCGGAGATAATTTCACGCTGCTACGCAGCACATGGAGTGAAATTAACTCTGATGAAATTTCCTGTTATTTTTCATCTACTGCCCAATATTGTATAGATAACTTCATCATATCGAGATTTTAATTAATCTTCACTACACTATGACGAGAGTAACTTGTATAACAATTTGCGTCCTTTAGTTCCTTTTTTTTAAGGAACATGTATTATTGTACATGTCGAGAACACCTTGAACTATAATATTGATCTCATGATAACAGCATTAGGACATGAAAATTTCGAACATTATTATTGTTTTCATGTTTATAAAATTTTGATTAATATTTCGAAATTAGCCAGAAGTGAAACCCATCTAATAGATTCACCCAATAAATCCGTTGAAGGTGAAAGCTACTATATAGAATCGCATTCTTCCCTTTCCTCAACAATTGATACTTCTTTTTTTTCAACAATGAATTCTTCCTCCCAAATAATGGACGACGAAATTGGCATCACAATAATTAAATCAAATTCAGAAAATAAAAGGACAGAATGTTATATGTTTTTGCCTAGAAAGGAAACTCTCAATTTTATTCGAACTAAACTTGAAGAATATGATGAATTTTATATGGGAACTAATTGTCGTTTTATAATAAATAATGAAAATGGGGTCCCAGTCTTACGAAAAGATGAGTCTAAATTCAAAGTTTTGCAAATCATCGGAACACATGATAATGGTGCCAATTTTTTATATATTAAAGAAAAAGCAGAATTCGATAGGTTACTGTTAAAAAACGAGAAAGGTTTCAAATTTTGTAAAGAAGGTTCTATTGAAAAGGCTAGAGACAACGCTTTTAAAATTGACATCAATAAAATTGAATTTTCGGATCCAAGATATGATGATTGTGAAAACCAATCATACATGTGCAATCATGCACCCGATGCTAATTGTAAACGCAGCCTTATAATTGATGGAAAATTTTCGGACGCTTTAGAATGGTTTTATAATTCGCTTAAATTACCTCGAGCAAACACTAAACCACCTACCATACATTTACATGAATGGCGACCAAAAAAAGAAATCACAATTTTGGGCATTAGTGCAACGGATGAATTTATTAAAGATGTTGAAGCTGCATTAAAAAATAATGAAAAGAATAGCGAAGAAGGCATAATAAAGCAACTCCGTAATGTATCGGAAAAATATGGACATTTTTATGCGCATCGCCTTGTATTAGGAGGTGCTATAGTTAAAAACAAATCAGGTGAATATTCGTGAGATGAACATTTTTAAATTAAAGCCTCTGAAATAACTTTTTTCGATTATACAGTAAGTGATGATGTAGTTATTTCTACCTCAGTTATCAGCGGGAACAAAGATAAATACTTCAAAGAAAATATAAAATCTTGGGACGAATCTCTTGGAAATGCATCTACTTGGAAAATAATTGGTTATGACAAAATTTATTCATTGTTTGAATTGTTGAATGGAGATTTACAAAAAGAAGTTTTGAATGCTTTGGGTCACCGAATTTTAAAAGGTAAAAATTTTCTCTAATTATGATATATATTATGAAAATCAATATATAAATGACTAGTTTCATTATATCACAAATTTTAAATACAGCCGGTACTAAAGATATCAATTTTGAATTGAGAAATTATACGAATTCAATATCACCATACATCTATAATTTATCTTCGCACATAAAGGAAATTGGAAATATACATAATTACCAAATTTTCGCGTCAATAATGAGCAAAAGTAATAAAAATTTGTTTTCTGCTCATGTAGACTATTTAAACAAAGATAGAAATACACCAGTAATTATTGTTCACAATATTAAATGGGAGAATTCCGGTTCTGCAACTTGTTTAATTAAGCTCGGATGGATTATTGTTGGACCGCTAACAAACTTCGATTTTAACATCCAATTTCCGTTGGCATTTAGATGTATGAAACAAATGGCATCCATGAAAAAGGATCTTTGTACCATAAAAATTAATAATTACAAACCTTGTATTTTTGGCATTTGCGCATTAGAAGCTGATTCTCAATCAAGTTCTAGAAGTGATAATGATTCCACGAGAAATGAAAATCCTCAATTAAGTTCTACAAGCATTGTGGATTCAACAGAATACATTCCATATGACTTAAACTATGATCCGAAGACAGTAGAAATTGTCGCTGGTACACATTTTTCAACTTATAAGGAATCCGCGTGTTTGTTTGTTTATAATCTTAAAGATATAAACAAACCTGTTGATCAAACAGTATTGCAAAACTTAGCACTATACACTTGGTGAGCCAAGAAATTGCTTTATTGTTTTATCGTTTAAGTTGCAATGATATCATCATTTTAACATACATGCTTTATAATAGTGTTATTGACGTTGATGATTATGAAGATTTCGATTTTGGTCAAGAGAATGTTAAATGGCAAAGTTCTAAGCGGGAAAAAATATCTTACGCAAATATTGGAACAAAAAAGTTATCTGATAATGATTTGTTATTAGTAAGCCAACTTTTTAATAATTGTCCAGCTTGTAAGCACTATGGGTTTGTCAATGTCAATCACAATACTAGCCAAGTTATTTACAAATCATTAAGTTCGGAACTCTTGGATTCTGTTGAAGATATCGCATATCTTTTAATCTCTCCAGTGAACAAACCCAAAAATTAGATTGTGGCCTTATTTATAGTAAATTTATGATTTAATCATGTTGTATCCCTTGAGTGTGTGCCAGATTGGTGACACGTTACTTAGCCAAAGTAATTTGCGTCATTTAAAAAAAATTTACAAATTTTAATAAACAAAACCACCGTTTTCAAAAAAATCTTTCTATCTGATTCGTGTTTCTTTTCATTTTCAAAAAAATGCTTCTTTATAATTTTTAGCCTACAACATTATTGTTATTCGAATTCAAAGAACTATTTACTGTATATCTTTTTTTCATAAGGTAGATATGACTAATTTGACGCACGATGATATCTCGAGAACTACTGAATCGCATGATTTTTATACCATTTGATTCGTTTCATCGAGACGAACCGAGCTGTACCAAAATCATGAGTTTCTGATTGGTAATTTTCGACTCAAGATAGATATGCCTAATTTTGACGTTTACAATAAATATCACATGGTGTATCGGCGTGATTCTGATACTGTTCGCCTCGATGAGATAAAATGTCCGGGATTATGATCCGGCATAATATCCGCATAATTTGCCTTATACATAAAATATTCGATTTGCATAATTTAAAGAAACACGCATATTTCAGCAATTAGCTTCTCTCATGAATAAAGGTATACTATTGCTAACGGCATCATTTATGCTGACAAAATTCAGTTGCACAGAATAGCTGAGATTAGAGATGGGCAAATCGCGGTTTCTCTGCAAGTTTCTTAATTTTTGTGTCTAATAAAAACATGCAGAAATTTTTGTTGAAAGTCAAATTTCTTGTTCTACTGTAAATTTTCGAAATGGCAATTCGGCCAGAATTAAGCTTAATGCGGCCAAAATTCGAAATGACGCCCATGCTAGGATTGTAAATTTATTGGTAAGCTATCGGTAAGTTACCGTAATTTACCGCGGTAACTTACCACACTAACAACCCTGCACATTAGAGTTGGCTCCGAAACTCTTTGTGCCAAATCCGAAAGTTTCGGGTTTCGGATTATAATCTCCGAAACTCGAAACTGTAGAATTCGATTTTCATATAATAATAGTTTAATTCGGAGCATTATCCAAAACCACGAAACTGCTAGAACTTCAATTTCCACATAGTAATGGCCAAAAAATAATGTAATATGTACGGCATAATTTACTTCTGAGATTTCTTAGCTAGCATATCACAATATTGTTTTTTTTTTTATCTCAAATATATATAATATAAATTTTTATTTATATATATTAGGCCATGCAAACAAATAAATTGCTTCTCGTTACCTAACCGGGTAACTTTTTTAGAAAAGTTACAGCTGTTCTCATAAATTCTGGGACAACAAAAAATTTCTGATGACCGAATTCGATAAGTTACAGAATAGGAATAAATAGGTAACTGACTTCAGTCGAACACAGAAACTGAAATTTTTCGTTGTCCCAGAATTTGAGAATAGCTGTAAAATTTTTTTATATAAAATTTTATTCTTGTATGAAAAAAAAATTTTAAATATAGCATTTTTTGCTGACCGGCCGGATCCTATTTGCTTGTCCCATGTAACGAGAAACAACTATTTTAGTTTGCATGGCCTTATGTATTTTATATTTAGAAAATTATTATTCATCGCGACGCATCACCACCCTATAATTAAATAAAACCAAAACAAACAACAATCAGGTTAAAGCTTAGGTTAGGATTCGGATAAGGAAATAATTAGAAGATCTTATAATTTCGCAAGAAATTTTTTCGTTAGGACAAAAGGAGCAGTTTCATAGACAAAATTCCTGATTTTTTTATCGCTTCGATTTTCATGTTACACTTGATCCTGCATCCTGATTGGTCAACCAGGGTTTTGGAGTTTCGGATTATAGTTTCGAGAATTTCAGGTTTCAGAATTCGATTTTTTTTAAAAAAATCTGAAACTAGTTTCGGGTAGGTTTCGCTTCGAGGCCACTCTAGTTTAGAACATTGATCACATTTGTCGCCATTAATTAATTTGAAATTTCGGGAAAAAGCTTCTTTTTTTTTTATTATTATTAACGCTTTGCAAAAAAGATGTGATCCCATTATTTATGCGATAATGATCGATAGAAACATCCTAGATTCTAGATCTTCTATTAATTCAGTAATTACATTTTCGATCAGTCATATTTATATTTATTTGAATTCGGCAAACTTCTTGAAATTTTTAATTCTCGCAAATGCATAAAAAGTATAGCATGATTGACATGTTGATTTGGTGATCAAATCTAATTTATTTTTTTAAAATTTTTAATCATGGGGAATTTTCCGGAATAGAAGGTTTAGAATTAACTTTTTTTAAAAAACATATGAACGAATTTGAATGCATTTTCATTAGTGATATTATTTTATTTCCTATTTTGGATTTGTAGGCTGATTTAAAATTAATATAAATTAATATAATTGTACTCGCAGCATGATGGAAAGTCGTTTTGATTGGCTGATGTGGTACAACTGTAACGTCGATCGTTACACAATTATTTATAT
>CAJVPY010002979.1:0-14956 GCA_910591965.1 Dentiscutata erythropus | reverse complement strand
GTACTTTAAAGTGTATAAATAAGTTACCCGGGCAATTGATTTACATCAGCCAATCAAACGAATTTCTGTCTATGACTACTAATCTATCCTTTTTATCAGCGCAGATCATCGGGAAAGTGGCTTGTAGAGGAAATGACTGTCAGGAAAATAGGTTAACAAAATGTATTTGTAATACAATGGCGTGGTCGTTATCGATATTTAAATCGGCAAGATAAATTATCAACTGCAAAAACGCTAAATAAAAAAAAACCATCGAACAACTAAACCATCAAAAATAATTACGAAACATGTCCGCTGAAGTATTTATCTTGGCTTTTTTTTTTTTTTTTTTTGTTCTGTTTTGGGAGGCTACGAATTAAACATATTTATTTTTACTGAATACGTTTGCTTGTAGCAAACTTACAAATTTGAGGTTAACCCCATGACTTGTCAAGGCTGTAGCAGGTCTATAGATACAGCCTTAAAAAAGCTTGAAGGTATAAATTAATCTTTTTAAAACCTTTTCACTTTCTGGTTCTGACTTTACATTATGAACAACAGGTATCTCAACCTATAGCATTGACCTTCCAACTAAGACCGTTCAAATCACAACAGGAAAACTTTCTGCTGAAGATATCGTTCAGACTATGAAGGGAATTGGAAAAGAAGCTGTTCTGGTTAATTGAGAGCTTATATTCCCTAATATCTTAAGTAATTAGTTTTTTCTTTGTGCGTATTTCATGTATACTAGTTACTACTTTAACTGAATTATTTGAAATCGAGAATTATCATTTTATTTAAATGAAATAAAATAAGCACTAAATAGCTATTATAATTTATTTATTAATAATAAAAAAATTCCAATCGAGAATATAAAATTAAAATATTATTATAGACTGGAGGTACCAGAGATGAAAAACCATTTGTCAACTGCGTAAATTCAATGGGTCAATTAGTATTATGAAGTTTAACAATAACGAATAGTTAGTTATAAATATAACTTACTTGATGGATCAATTGGTGCATATTTAACTGGGGTACTTGGGGGAATGGATTGGTAAATGGGATCATCGGTAGTAATTTGATGAGGACTACCGTCATTCGTCAGATTAGTACTATACTCACAAAAAATATTAATTAGAAAATCGCAATGATATAAAAGATTATAACTAAATTAATTGAAACAATTCCTTCATACGTGTTAATATAATATTTGTCAGTCTGTTCAGGAATTTGTCCGCTGATTAGACGCTTCCAAGCTTCATGAGTTTCATGAATAATTTCGGTAGCATATTTCTGTAAACAATTAATAAATTGTTAAGTCAAACCATAATTATTTTATTATAAAATAAAAGTACAAATCATTGTTAACCTTATTTTTGGCTTCTCCGCTAAACGCAAATGAGTTTTCGGGTTTACCATCTGGGATTTTATAAATACGGAACCATTCGTTTGTTGCTCGAATGAGACCAGGTAAATGATTTTCAACATCTTCGATGTCTTTTTATACAAATGGCAACAAATTTTATTTATCTTACTTAAAATTCGTGGCATGTAATGAATTTTAGAAATACAGACCATTCAACTTGTTCGCCAAAGGATCATTGATATCAATGACGATAACTTTCCAGTCAGTCTCACCTATCAAAAATAATTAGCGTGTAATGATAAACAATTAAAAATTAATAATGTACAAGCTAATAGTTACCTTCGTCCAAAAGTGCCATGATACCTAGGACCTTGACTTGTTTTATTTGTCCGGTATACCCTACATGTTCTCCGATTTCGCAAACATCGAGCGGATCATTATCACCTCTAGCCTTGGTTTCAGCGTGGGTTTGCGTGGGATCCTCCCAAGTCTATAAAATAATAGTTAATACGATTTTGACGATAAACATTTTCTCATCCCAAAAAAATAGATTACCTGAGGGAAAGCTCCATAATTCCAAATATAACCGTGATGTGGGAAACAATTACGGACATAGCGAAGCTTACCCTTTTTCACATCTTGTTTTATTGGATTAAGGTTTTCTTCCTTGCAAATCTAATATGTAATTAAACTAAGATGAGCGATTGAATCATTCATATTGGCACGAAATGATACCCAACAATATATACCTCCATTTTAGCATTTGTCCACCTTGGAATTTCAACAATAAAATTCAGGACGGTTTTACTTTCATTTGCAAACAATGGGATATCATGAAAAGGAGAAATTACAGTGCCGGCCCTTTCTACACAAATTACAATAACCTTAAAAACTTGCCATCTTATAGAATAAAAAAGTAAATCAAATAGATACCGATATATAATCTGTGTTCCAAAGTGTTTACATCACCAACGTTTCGAACAGTGTATTCCGACATTTTTTTCAAAGTAGTAAAATGAACACAATGCAACCGCTTTAAAGTAATATATGGATGAAAGGACTTTATGCGCCTAATACTTCCAAAGAGTGCCAGTTTAGACTCGAGAAAGTTAATTTATAACGGTAGAAGATAATCTTTTTATTCTCATGGTAATTTTCCTATGATTGGTCAATCATTTCATAGTAGAATTTATTTAGCAATAAATTATTAAAGTTACCAATTTTTGATACGTACGTATAACCATGTGTACAGGTATCGCGTAACAAATAATTTACATATTACAGTATTATAAATTTTAAAATTGGTTTACATTATTTGTCACACTGGGTATTTTAGTCGGTGGACTACGGTATTTCTTATACCAATTCTAGGCAAATTTTGTTTAGAAAATTATTATATGATTTACTTTTTAAAAAAAATTAAAAGGAAAGGGCTAGTCCAGTAGTTGGTGCCCCATGTACTTTCTCTCTGATATTTTACTTGTTTGGCTATAGTGCATGGATCCACTGTTTAGATTTTTTCAAATTAAAATATTATCACACAGGAACTAGTGAAAAAACAAACTAAACAATCGACGAATCTGATTACCGTTAAAATTTCAACTGTTTATTATACAAAATTATAACTTGACAAATATATATAACAGATAATTTATCATATGACAATCGACAATCAATCAAATGGATGCGAGATTGTACCCGGGTAGAAGTTGCTAGTAATTTAATAATATCCGGGTAGAGGTATATGGGGTCTTTGCCTTGAAAATGACCTTACGGGACTATGTAAAATTTCTAGCCATCTAATAATCAAATTCAAATAATTTTTTTTTTTATCTTGTAGAATTCACTAAGCTCTACAAAATAAAAAAAAAGTTTATTTAAATCGGATTACTGGATAGTTAGAAATTTTAATTTTGATCCATAAAATCTACATAGTCCCGTAAGGTCATTTTCAAGGCAAAGGCTCCATATGAGTGAGTATCGCGACGCTCATATAAGGTGTCTATAGGCAAAAGATCCGATTTTGAAACAACTTCCATAATTTTATTTCGATGAGGATATAAATCTTTTAATAACGATTCTAAATTTGTCCAAATCAGAAATGATACAATTTATTAAATGATCAATAAAATTTTATTGGAATTAGACATACGACTAATTAGAATTGGGCATATGTCCAATAAAATCCAATAAAAATTTTATTATGTCTAATTGGTCCAATTGCCAACACTGATTTATTAACTGACGTAAATTATGTAAATATTCTGTGATGTAGCATATCCTAACCGAACACGCTTTTATTAATCTATTAGCTTCAAAATAGATTTTTTTAATATGATAATTAAACACGAAAATGTTGTAACCAATTGACGCGTTAATTAACTGTTGAACTAAAGAAAAAAACTCAACACTATTATTGTGATAAATTAAACTTCGTCACCAAGCTTATATGCAACCTGTGCATGCACTCTATGTACCATCGTCGAAAACGAACGGAGTCTAACCTGTTCGGCATTTGGTATAAGATGCGGATCACCATCTCTCCATTCAGCTGGCACTTCGACATCTTTATCGGTGTATGCCAATATAGAAAATGTACCTGTTCGATAAAGATAGCAAGTTAAAATATATTGTCATACAAGATAAAATTATGCACATCTTCATACATTTATCTTCCAAAACTGGTAAAAAAGAAACACTGGCAGTTATCTGACGAATAATTCCTTGAATTTCTTTTTGTATTTCATCATATGATTTGTCTTTTTTTCTTTATGACAATTAATATTAATTAAGTAAAATATAAGCATGTGAATATTATTGTTTTGTCACACTATCGGAATAACCTTACGTGGAACTATCTTGAGCCTTATCTTCGATAACCTCAATGTCAAACTGCCATCTTTCAAGTGTCTCGCGTGTTTCGCATGAGATGATTACTAGGACAAGTTTATCTATTTTGCCTGCCATTAACCAAGCTAGATTATTTTACGATAATAAGTATATATAAAAAGGAAATTACAACTATATTTAAAAAAACAATGAATTGTCAATTATGTCACTTACTTTCTAGTTGATTTGCCAATCTCTTTAAATACAGTTTAACATTATCATCGAGTGCCATTAAAACGTTTAGTTCATATTTCTTTACCCATTTAAAGTCTTCAGCGGGATAAACTCCACGTTGAAAAAAGATACTATAATCCGCTTTAGCATATCGAGAAAATTTGAATATATAATCGAATATAATATGTTTTACCTAGTCAAAGCAAATTCTATTATTTCGTTCAATGGTAATTAGAGATGCGGATTAAATTTAGACCATAAACGATAATTTTATAAAATAGCTTACCAAAAAATTCTACTATTAATTTAGTAGAGCCTTTAAGTGATATTTTTCCTCTATTTGCAGTTCTCATTTTTTATAGATCAAAACACGAAAAATGTTGTTTATAATTAAAATTTGACATTATAGAAAACTTCGTTTGATTGGTTAATTTGGCAGCACTGTGTCGATCTAGGGGAAACTTGTTTTTCCGATCTGAAATATTCACCAATCAAATTGAAAATCCTTTCGAAAATTTTGAATTTCTTTAAACTTCTAGCGAGATTTCTCAGTAACCATTTGATCAAATTTAGTAAAACTTTTTTTATTTTGATTCTATATATTTATAAAATTAAAATAAAAAAAATTTAATTTAGTGGTTATCGAGAACCCTTCGCTAGAAGTTTTGAAAAAGCTCGAAATATCTGGAAGAAAGCAAATTTTTTCTTTTTGAAATTTTAAACGATGATTTCTCAACACCCATATATCCAAATTCAATGGGCATTTTTTTATTTTGATTCTGCAAATACATAGGATTAAAATAAAAAAAATTTGATCGAATTTGAATAGACAGATGTTGAGAAATATTGATTAAAAGCTAAAAAAAAAATTTGGCCGCAGCTTTTTTTCTACGGACATCTAAAATTTGAACGAGGCAGTTAAATTGGCAGTATTACGTAATTGAACAATAATCATATGTCAGCCAATAAGATACAGGCAAATGTGTGTATAATTTTTTATATTAGGTTATTTAGTTTTTTCAAACATAAATAACCAAATGACCAACGACTAATTCATTTGGTTATTTAAAATTCCAACACTAGTATATACAGCATATATATGTAAAGCATTATACTGTAGGTGCATTTTAGTAAAAGCCCATATAGCATCATATATATATATAACTATATATATAGTATTAAATTAAAAAATTAATAAACCTAATTTTTATTAGCATTTTTATTTTAAAAAAAAAATTTACTATTTGTTTTAATACTGTATACTGTAGTTACTATACTAATACAGTTATCCTCATCTTCTATATAGTCACACCCTTTTTATAAGCACCATTTTTTGACAATTTATTTATTAAAAAACTTTATATAATCACTTTAAATTTTTATAATCACATCTTTTTTATGTAAAACAAAACACGTGATTATAGAGAAGGACAACACTCTTAATTTAGTATACAAGCGAATCTTGATATAAGAAAGTTGCCGGGTCCAGTAAAAACCTTTCTTATATCGAGATTACTTATATCAAGTGCCTTTTATTATAAAACTTTTAATAGATCGAGTGTTTCTTATATCGAAGGTTACTTATACAGTTATATCGAGAGTTACTTGTAGTATAATCTTTTACGGTAGAACTAATATAAAAATTTACTATACAAATACAGTCCTGCATATCAAAATAAACGTACTATATAATTTTTAATTTATGCTTAAACTTTATTATTTAATCCCACAATTTACAGAATTTATGACTTTAGAAGTAGTAGTATGGTTTCTCATGTTTACCAGTAGCTATCGGTAAGTACTACTACACGCATGATTAGTATCATAAAATTTAAAAACTAACCTATCCGACCTAACGGTTCTACTGGTAGCTACCAAATCACATCACTACCTAGAAGTTATATGAATTTCTTTGCTAAGTTGCTAAAAATGCTTTATATATATAGTATACAGTTTTGATATTTTTGATCTGCCCAAAAAATCGAATATTTTTATTCAAAAGTTCGGCCAATGAACTTCAGTCACGAGGCATCAGACCGGAAGATTTTCGAATAAGTTAACTGACAAAAAAAGATAGGCTGATAAAATATTTCATAAATGGAAAACGTGAATCAAGTTAGTATCTCAACAATGCAACCAAGACAACCAAGGCCTAGATTTCAGTTCACAACGCAGCATAGAACACTATTGGAAGGTGTATATCAAGAAACACCATACCCCGATAAAGCTCGAAAGCTTCAATTAGCTGCGCAGATTGGCGCAACTGACGTTCAGGTTAACGAATGGTTTCAACGAAGAAGAAAGAAAGATCCTACAATGATTTCGAACAGGGCTTTAGCTAATAGTGCGGCAGCGGCAAACACAGCATTAAATTCTACCACACCAGCACCATCCACTACCTCCGCTATCATCACTATACCTCTGAACCCACCCGCAAGTAGTTCCAGTACTACTATGTCTCAAGGGCATACGAATATGGGAGCAATTACTTCACCATATTTTTCATATACTAGTCATGTAAATCCACCAATTCCAAATCATGAGGTTTATGTATATATTGGAGATAATCAAGCGAGTCATGCCCTTCCTATAACTCAAAACACTGAGAGTAATAATTCTGAAAAACAGGAAGAGCCTGTAAAGACAAAATCAGAGACTGATAATTCAAAGGAACTGATTGAAACCATTATGCCATACTTGAAAACGCCAGAATTAGGACTGATCTCTTCTGATGTAGTTCATGACTTCCTTCATAAAGTCAAAGACACTCCTCTAAGTGAACGTGGATTAATTCTAACAATTATTGATCAGACGAAAGATTTAGATACGCTTAAAAGTTTAGTATCTGAAAGAGCTCATTACTTATTAAGGAACTGGATAATCGATGAAGCAAAAACACCTGATAGTGGATTGTTACTCAGGTTGCTTCAAACAGTGAATCACCTTCCAATCGATATCGAGGCCTTGTCAGCAAGTGGGCTTGGCAAAGTGATAAATAATAAAAGTGTAAAAGATTCACAAATAGAAGGGGTCTCTGCACTAGCATCTTTGCTTATAAGCAAATGGAAAGAAGAAAAGAAACAACACGATGCTAAGCTTGTGCAAGAGGCAAAACTAGCAGCAGCATCTAATGTCGCAGCTAACGCAAGTAAGGCAGGGGTACGAACCAGCTCAACATTGTCGAAAACATCACAAACTAACCCATCAACATCCAAAGTATCAAAGGGAAAGGAGGCATCAACTCGTATTAAGCTATCAACCGAGTCTAAAGCGAAGGAAATCGATCCTAAATTGCAAGCGAGGCCTGATACAAATATTTTTGATGAAATTCTCGGATTGAATACTGCAAAGCCAGTGAAGCCAGTTACCAAAACAATCAAAAAAGATCAGCAAAAACCAATGGCAGTTGTCAAAGTTGCTGCTGAAAAGCAAGATCCTTTAATGATTATAGGAACTTCTAAAAGTTCGTCAGAAGTAATAGAAGATGGCGGATCATCGGTAGTAAAAAAAGAGCAAGAGAACGGACAGTCATTGACTATAAAGGAAGCTAAAAAGGATATCAAAGTCACCATATCTAAAAAAAAGGAAGCGAGTAACTTTTGCACCTGATAATATGCTTACTCAGGTCAAAATATTTGAAGAGGAATACGATGAAATGGAAGGTGAATTTTCAGCAGCCAATACGCCACATCAATTTGGAAATGCACGAGATCTTGATAGAAATGAAGGGTTGACGGCTTTCAAAAGAGTACGGAAAGCGCCAGCAATTCAATGGTATACTGCTTCCATGTTGGATCTGACCAACAAGAAAATAATAAAGCCTGCAACAGTGGAAAGTGACGAGGCAAGAATACAGGAAGAGCGGGAACGACAAATCTTGGAAACAATATACATTACATCAGATCAAGTTCCATTTTCACCAGCCGAACCTGATGAAAATATACAGCAAAATCGAAATAATATAACATCTCAGGAAATAATCTTAAATGCAGAATCTGATGAAGAGGATATTGAAGAAGATATTGGAGATAATGATTCAGAAAGTCGACCTTTTATTTCTGAAGAATTATTTACACAGTTATTAGATATATATACAAAATGGCAAGCTATGCAACAGAATCCATCCGTATTTTCGTCAAATATGGTCGGAATAGAAACCAAAACTTTAGTAAATAATCTACCAGGCATACCAATCCCTTCACAACTTCCTACAACCCAACAACAACCAACTACATGGAACTTTGAAGCAAGCTCAATAATAAATTATCATCAACCACCACCACCATCAGGGATTCAACCACCCGCATCGCAACAACCCATATTTCCACAACAATACCCAACGAACAATATGCCAAATCAACCACCGACATATCAGTATTCAAACTTTTTTCCTCCGGCCAATCAGAATAAAGAATTTTATCCGCAACATAAAGAACCAGGGTTACCACAACCTCAACCCACATATAACGGTGATTCACCAAATCGTCCATACACTGAACCAGGGTTTGGACGACAATCACAACAACCTCAAGCATCCACGGTTGGTAGGAGCGGAAGAGGAAGGGGTGGACGGCCAAGAGGTGGGGGTCAAACCGAATCAGGAAGGCCAGTTAGTGGGAGAGGATCAGAATGTTGGTACTTTAAGTCAGGAAGATGTAATTTGGGTGATGATTGTAAATTTCTACATGTTGATTACAAAGAAAATTATTGATAAAAGAATTATATTAGCAGACAGAGGGTGTAGCATTTACGGAGATTATTATTTTTGTACATTATGATTAACGGCTCTTAAAGAAAGACGATTCTCTTTTTTTCAAAATATAATTTGCTGTTTTAGAAATTTCGATTTTAATAGTTTTATTTTCTGAATGATACGATAACGTCGTTATATTAAGTATTTTTACTAATAATAAATAGACAAAATGCGTAGTAAGTCCATACGTATTAAGATATGGCAACCAAGTACTTTCGTTAAAGCGTTCATTCATTCCACAAAATTATAATACGTTTTTTTTTATTCATGTTTTTATCACATATTTATTCGTTGCATAAATATGTTCTATATTAAACGGATTATAATTTTTTGTCACTTTTTTTTCTTTTTTACTAATCTCGTGTGTGCGCGTGCGAAGAACGAATAATAATGATACAGAAAAATAAATAGTGAAAAAAATAAAATGGGAGATAAAAGGAAATACATCAAAGAATGATTCTGTACACGCTTTTTTTTTTTATAAAAAAACTTTGGAAACTTTAATCGGATAAAATATATATACGTATGTATATATATCTGTGATGAAACTGAAATTTAACTTTCTTATTCAAGTCGAAAGAATTCTTTTATGTCGATTTTTTTTCTTTTTTTTTTTTTTTTCGGTTAAAGACTAATCAAGGAAGAAAGGATCAATCACTAAACATATAAAAATAATTTCTCAGATGGATATTGCAAATAATGTATTAATTTTTTTTTTTCAGAATAAAAGGGGGTTTCGGAAAATTTGAATATATCGAACTGAACCAAAATTGTATATATAAGATAAATGTTAAGATTTAGAACGAAAAAATATATAAAATAATGTTCACATTCTTTCCCTAAAAAAAACAAATAAATCCCTTATATCCAAATTAAAAATAGAACCTCAATCTTTTTTTTTTTTTTTTTTTGTTACATCCAAAATCTCATTCACTCCCACACCTATATACATATGCTCATTTCAAAATTTAATTGATAATCTATGCCTACTTTTTTTCCTTTTTTTTTAATTTTTTTTTATTTATTTATTTTTTTTTATTTTTCGAGAAATTAAGAATGTTCAAAATTTTTACTATAAAATTCATCAAGCATACGATATAAGCGACCTTTTCTTAACCATCTTTTACTCGAGCCATAATATTTTTCACGTTCTTGGTTTAATACTTCTTTAATAACGTTTTTCCACAATTTGGTCTTGTCAATCACGACATTTTCATTGCCACCGCCTGATGACATATCTTTCACGGAATCTATTTGTGTCTTTACGTGATCGCTCTTTAAAGATCTTTCCATAGCTTCAAAAAGTCCTTTGAGAAACCATTTACGATTCATACCCTTTTTAGATACCATCTTTAGATGTTCAGGTTTGACCCTAACACCCGCCTCTACATATTGAATAAAATATTGTGGTGATCCTTGGAGTAGCGTGAGTCCAGCACCATCATTACGTTTGAGCTTGCTAAATAATGTATTACGATTAGCTTGCATCTTTAAATTCTTTTCACAAACGTCCCTTATGATAGCATTGAAACATTTTTCAGTAATTATATCATCGGCTCCGAAAGTTGTGAGGATGAATTCTACACATACACAACCTACACCGTAGCCGTAATAACTAGCATCGTTCTTGCTACATATAACTCCTCCCATTCTCGAATCCGCAAATAGTGTGTTAAGATTTTCCCTCACTTTTGGTCGAAATTCGGGAAAATAATGCCAAAGAGATTCAATGTTATCAGGTGCACCATTGTATGAGCATATAGAATGAAATTTGTCATTAATAGAGTGCACGACCACAGCATTGAGATCGAAAGGCAAATCATCTTTCTTTTCAATCAAAGTTTCAATTATAACATTAGGAATTTTATATAGTCCACAATTCCTAATCAATTCCAAAGCTAGTTGTTCCAGAACCGGATAGTTGAAACTGAAAATGTTCATCAAAGCTTTCTTTAAATGAGTAGGAGTTGGTTTGTTATAAATCAATTTTTCTATGATAGTAGGAAGGATATTTGAAAATTCATATTGATCAAAGTGAGTTAGATCATTCAAAGCCATATCTAAAAGTTGATTATCACCAATACGAGCTATAGTAACAAAAGTATCAGAAATATTGGCGAAGCAATACTGAAGGGGTAAAGGTACCACATGATATTTCTCAACCAGATCACGAATATATTCTCTATTAGTATCATGAGTTGCAGTCGTATTTAACATGTTATTATCTACATTATCAATGTCCAATCCAGATTGTAGCGAGACACATATGCGAAATTGTTCCCAGTCATCCATTGCATCTTTCGCCCATAAGTTATCACCGTATAATGTATAAGCACGTTGAAGAAATACCAAGTAAGTACCGAAAGTTAATTTACTAGTCCAACAACAACGAAAATATTCGCTTGGTTGTCTTTCTAGATAATCTTTTATAAGACGTTGAGCCAAGTTTCGAGATACAATAGCACCCGAAGAGATCATCGCTTCAGCCGTCTCTTTTGTGACAATCTTAGCATGATTTCGTATAGCATAAAAAATTGCTAACCGAGGGCCATATTTACGAAGGAAGTAAGCGGCCCTTGCATGAGGGTCCTTTGTAACACAATGAAGCGTTCTACAAGTTAAAGAAAAGGCGGCCGGCCTGTGTAAATACGTAAAAATTTTGAACAAAAGTTCATTAGCAAGCCGGTCAAGTGTGGACATTTAAACCGAGAGGGTGTAGATGAGTAAAGTGACGAGATGAACAATTTGGAATTCCTGTGAAGTAAAAAAAAAAGATTGAGAAAAAGAATTCAGAAAGTTATAGAATGACTCGTATTAAGTTCTCCCTATTAGACCAGGACATGAGAGTGGTTAAAAAAAAAAATGAAAGGAACACAATAGTTAACGAAGCGAAGGGTGAAAAAGAGAGGAGTGAATGAGTAACGGTAATGAACAAATTAATTATGCGGGATGAGTAAGATAGTGATAATGCTATATAAAAATCCCATTTTTGATAATCCTATTGACAATTAAGAGTTAATTGTTTAGAAAGAAGGTGACACTAGCAGGATCGGATGTTTGTTAAACCTTTAACTCTTGTATCACAAATTTTTTATCGTTAAACAAGTAGATAAGCTATCTATGGGTCCAGTCACGTGTTAACATTAAATTATCTAAAATCCGAATTACAGAATTATTTAATATTATTTTCTAACCAATGTTTATTTCAATACATTCAATACATTCAATACATTCGAAACATAAATATATATCTAATATTAAATCTAATTGATCAATGCAAGTACATACGTACAATCACATTTATGGTCTTGACCGCCAACCTGATGTGATGTGACGCTTAGTGTTTTTAAACCCGCGTGTACATAATAACCCGATAATGGTTTGTATGCCATAAATGGAAATTTGGTATAAACAGAGTCCCCGGAAAATTTCATAAGTATGACATGGCAGACATGGCATGTCACATTTTTATGCTGGAAAGAACGTATACTTTCTATCACAAAATAAATTTGTTAATGATTAATCTTCACGCGCACTTAGATTAGTTTCGTTTATTCTTCTTTTCTTCCCATCTTCTTTCTTGGAATAAAGAAATTGGAATCCACTCAAGCAACATTCTTCTTTTATAATCTGTATAAGCAGTAGTATTAAAAACAATATCTAACCCAGTTATAAAAAAAACATTATAATTTTCTTCAATATCAGAAAGCGCTAGCAGAAAACCCTATAGCTATATTTCTGTATTTCCAAAATACAATAAAATATAATAACACAATAATATTCAGGTTACATTTATTATAAAACGCACCTATGGTGGTTTTGCACCTATTATATGTTTTATTATATTTTTTAAATTTTTCTAAGTTTTGAATATAAAAATTTTTATTACAAAATTTTCAGTATTTAGAGCTATATAGTGTTCATTTTTACTTAGAATATTTTGTACACTCCCCTGACATAAGTCATCGGATTTTTTTGGTAACGATATGACGATCTTTTTTTTTGCAGGTTTTTGATTTGCAAATTCTCAACAAACTACATATTAATTCGGGTTATAATTTTTTTATTTAGCAACTACATATATAAATTTTATTTATATAATTTAGTACCATGTAGAGTACCCATTAGCAGCAATTACAGCAAGAGCATGTTGACACATGCTTTCAACAAGATTTTTTAAAATCAAACCATTAATTTTAAATCACTCTTCCTGGAGCAAATTGAAAAGTTCTGACTCATCACTTGGTAGAGGAATGTGTTTATATATACGATGCTCCAATTCATCCCATAAATGTTCAATTGGGTTAAGGTCTGGGCTATATGAGGGCCACAGAAGTTGTTGAATATTATTTTCATTAAACCAATGTTCAGTAAATTTGGAAGTATGAATTTTAGCATTATCGTCTTGAAACATATAATTTTTTTGACCAACTATGTTTATTAAATTGTTTAAATAGGGTGTATAGCAAGTTTTAAGAATTTTTACATAATCTTTCAAATTTATCCTGCTATGAACCCAAACCAAAGACCCAAGATCATATATGCTAAAACACTCCCAAATCATTACATCTAACCTTTCTGATCTAAATATTAGAACCAAACATTTAACATCATATTTTTCTTTTGGTTTTCATGGCATGTGACTTTTGGGCTCAGGTTTCAAGTTTGCTTGAGACAGAGTACAAGCTAAAGACTTAGACATTTCCATTCCTACCCTAGCAACTAAGGTTGTCCTCCAAGTATACTTATAACTATCCCTTCCAAACATCTCAAATCTAAATTCATCACTCTAAATAACATTTTTTTACCTTTTATCCCAACCTATTTTCATCCTTACTCAATCCAAATGAGCTACATAAGAGTCCTCATCTACAAATAGTTTTCTTAAACCAACCTGACTATAAAACTCTTCATTATAAAGATGTCATTGTATAGTTTATGTAAATACTTTTACGGAGATTGCTTCAACGAATTTGTTCATTAAAATATTAAGTGTAATCTTTTTGTCTTTTTTTAAAATGTAAGTTAGGTGCCAAACACCACGTTCAGTTACTTTAGAAGGTTGTTTAGGATGAGGAAAAAGTACAGTTTCTCCAGTCTTTTTGTAGTATGTAATAACATCATTGATAGTGCTTTTTGAAAATTTTAGAGTCTTTATGATTTTTATTTGTTTTATATTATTTTTTCAAGCACCAATAATTTAGTTGTGTTGTTTACAGATAAACTGTTTTTTTTGTTTTATAGTAAAAAAAAAAAAAAAAATAGATACTAATAGGTTTGAATAAAACTAAAAAATTTTTTTTAGGACCAGTATAATAATTTTCAAAAAAAAAAAAAATTTAACAGCAATAAGGTCATATGGATAATCTTTACCAAATTTGAAAAATCCGGTGATTTATATTAGAGGAGTATACTAGGACCCCAAAATATATATAGAGAGATAAAGTTTTACAAAAATTACTAAATTTAGAAAGATCTGCAAGAAAAAAGTCAAAAATAAGCAAAATAATTACTATAAATAGAAATAATTTGCACAAAAAGGATCAAAAATATGCTAACTAAAACCTTACCCCTACATATATATTCCGGGGTTCTAGTATACTAATTAATTGTATAATAATTGAATCTAGATACCGCATAAAAAATGTATAGCAGATTCTCAATTTTGATTGGCTAATAGCTGAGGATCTTTAAAAATTTGGCCCACATTACATTATTGTTTACTAATTTCCGGCCAGAATTAACTTTTTAATTTTTTCATTACAAAAATATAAATTTTTAAAAAATAAGCT
>CAJVPY010002978.1:0-14958 GCA_910591965.1 Dentiscutata erythropus | reverse complement strand
CTCTATAAATGCAAACACCCTCTAAGTGCAAAATTTTAATTTTTTTCACTATGGTCCCGACAGGATGCACTTAGGGAAGTGTGACTGTAGTTACAAACATAATTAAGTCCTATGGTAAATTCTAATAAAAATTATATTTATCAGGTTTATTTTAAAATGCTCTTTTTTTTTTACTTATAAAACATTCGATTTTAATAATTAAAAAAAAACGATACTTTAAAGAGCATGTCAAAATGAGGTTGAAATTATTATTATGTGTGGGCTTGAGTTATTGAAGGTTGAATTATTGAAGATTGAATTATACATGTTTTTTCTATTACTAGGCTTGCTGTGCCACTCACTTCAGTGGTATAACCGAAAAAAATTTTTGTTTCGGCTTGTGTTCGTTGACCGTCCATTATCCCGAAATGTTCCGATATTATTCTATCTAACGAAATTTTGATCAATATGTAACCTTTTGTTATCTAAAGAGATGCGATAATCAGTTATGCAGATTATGCAGATCCGCGCGTGGGGCTGGATCACACAGATAAAACCGAGCTTTTCAAAGTTGTCTGATTAACTATTGCTATGATTCGATCGCTGACTACCACCAGAAGTTTCGCTAGAAGAGCGTCGCTGGTACATATGTATTTTCCAAGTATAACGCTAATGTCTTAAAGAACTTTCGGATTTCCACGGTTGAACCTATGAGTTGGTTTATTCTATAGCTCTCTAAAGGCCACCAAAAACGAAATCTTGCGATACACGAATACCTGTCTATGGAACTTTTGAATAAATATGGTGTAAATACACCAAAGGGTGACGTCGCAAGAACACCTCAAGAGGCATTCGAGGTGGCGAAGAAATTAGGTATCTTCTAAATAGAATTTTATTCCTATTACTTATCTCCGATTCAAAATATGCAATCGGTTTGGTTAAAAGGTACCGAGGACGCTGTAATTAAGGCACAGGTCCTTGCCGGCGGTCGTGGTAAGGGTGTTTTTGAAAGTGGTCTTAAAGGCGGTGTTCGAACCATCTCTTCGTACGTAATTCATAATGATAATGCCAGCTTGAGACTTATATAATAAAATATTATTACTTACATGTTCTATTTTTTTCTTAGTCCAACTGAAGCTGAAATGTTTGCTAAACAAATGTTGGGTTATAAGCTCATAACAAAACAGACCGGATCAGCTGGAAAAATATGCAATTCGGTATAATTTTGTACTTATTATTGTTTCTATATTATTTACTTAGGCATGTTCAAATCGGATCCCTCAACCATAGGTTTATGTTGTTGAACGCAAATTTGTCCGTCGTGAATACTATTTCGCTATTCTTCAAGATCGAAAAACTCAAAGTCCTGTTATTGTCGCTTCCTCTCAGGGTGGTGTCGACATTGAAAGCGTTGCGGCTGAAAATCCAGAAGCCATTTTAACATTAGGTGTCGATGTCGATGATGGTTTGAAAAAAGACGATGCCCTGTCTTTGGCAGAAAAGTTGGGCTTTTCTCCGAAAGTTCGCGATGAGGTGATCCAAATGAATTAATCTAAATTACATAGACATTTAATTAAAATTAATGTGTTAACAGTACATTTTTTCAGGCCGCTGATATGATGCAGAAACTTTATAAGCTTTTCATAGACAAAGATTGTACGCAAGTAGAAATTAATCCGATGGCCGAATCTGTAGAACATGAAGGTAGTAAGTTTATTTTGAATTGTAGCAACAAATATAATTGTATATTTTAAATTATTCCCGTAATTTAGTTTTATGCATGGATGCAAAACTTAATTTTGATGATAACTCGGAATTCAGACAAAAAGATATATTTGCCTTACGTGATACCAGTCAAGAAGATTCACGTGAGGTTGCCGCTGCAAAATATAACTTAAATTATATTGGTTTGGAGGGACGAATCGGCTGTCTAGGCAATTATTGAAATTATCATTTCGTGATTTCTATCATTTTATGACAATGATGATTTATCATAACACAACTTTTTAGTGAATGGTGCCGGTTTAGCAATGTCAACTATGGATATTATTAAACTGCATGGTGGCGAACCAGCAAATTTCTTGGATGTTGGTGGTGGTGCTACTGCAGAGCAAGTGACTGAAGCATTTAAAATAATTTCATCAGATCCGCAAGTTACTGCTATTTTGGTTAACATTTTTGGAGGTATCATGCGTTGTGATATTATCGCTCAGGGCGTTATTCAAGCTACTTCACAACTATCATTGACTATACCCGTAATTGTGAGATTGCAAGGTAAGTATTTATTTACGACTTATTTATTTTTGAAAGTGCTATTCACTTAATTTGATTGGAAACAGGTACTAAAGTTGAGGCGGCCAAGAAACTTATAGCTGAATCCGGGTTGCGTATAATCTCTGTTGATGATCTTGATGAGGCAGCTTCGAAATCTGTACAATTATCAAAGATAGTTGAGGTTGCAAGAGAAGCAAATATTAGAGTTTCTTTCGAGCTAGCTATATAATTAATTTATTTGATTCAACTATTTTTTAATCTTCACCATTGGTATATTTCAATAGACTTACTGCTGATTTTTGTTTATCAAATATTAGAGCAGATTACTCCGAATATTAAAAAATGCTACTAAAAATTATTTCAAATGTCGTGCTTATATATAATTGTAATTCCGATTTTAATAGTGACAGACACATGATGACGATCCCAGTCCGGTCTATAGTAAAAATAAAGTTATTATTACATTTTTTTCTCAAACTTTAAACGAATAGAATCGTGTAACTATGGTATGGTGTACTTTACGAAATCTAACCAATTATACTTGATTCAATAATTACTGAGGCATGCATGTACAGTTATACTTGCCGGCAAAAACCATAATTTCCGGCAAATATAAAGTATCTAACGCTAATATCAATATCTGATACACATTTACAGTGACACAAAAGATTTAAATTTTGAATCGTTGCATCTAATTAATGCAAAGACCTATTTATAGTATAGCGAAGCACAAATTAATAACTTAATAATGCTGCCGTTGTTTGATGCGACATGCATGATAGCATGGTTTCACCATCTGCCAATAAAGAATAACCTTTAAAGTTGTACTTGTTCTTCCAGTAGCAACAATTGAAACACTCTCTTTTACACTTTTAACACCCAAAGTCAATCTATCTTAATAGCTTTCGTTTCTAAAGGATGGCTGTTCAAGAATCTGCTACACGCATCAGTCAACTACTACCGTCAATAAACTGTGCTGATTGTGGGCAAACGGTGGAGTTTCGAAAACTTGGAGAACATATATGTAAGGCAGCCCCTGCCGTTCCCGAATTGCCAAGTTTTTACAAGAATAGTGGCAAAAAACCAGGTATATTATTAATAAATTTATTTTCTTTCAATGTTAAATATTATAATTTCTTTTTTCTTTTTTCTTTTTAGGTAACGATGTATCAAGCATAAAAAAACCAACTAATAACTCGAGACCGAACATCGACCTTTCTGCTACCGGTACATTATTTTCAGGCTATTAGACTTTGTTTTATTATATGCCTATTAATCGTTATCTCTTTCTAGATGAGAACTTACGTGATAATCGTCTGTCACCCCGATCACCCTCACCTTATGATGCTACACCATCTCCAACCGATTCCGGATATTCCAGTTATTCTACAAGCTCTCCAAACGGAAATAAACCTTCTCTTCCGTTCATGCAAAAATATCAACAAGTCACTGGAAAACCAGTCAATTCGCCATCTGAACAGAGAGATCGACTGCAGAATATAAGCGGAAGTAGTTATTCTAGCAAATTTTCAAGTAATTCTGATAACTTTGACGAGGTAATGCAAAAAACCAGACCGCATGACGCATATGGATCGTCAAATGAGAGTCGTGGTCAAAGACAGGATCGCTATTTGCGAGGCCCTAATGATGTTTACCGAGAAGAGGAGCGTAGTCGGAGCAGATCACCTGCAGGATATGACCGCTCCGATGATCGAACTGATTACAGATTAAAATTTTCCCAACCTTCAAATGGCACAAAAGATTACGAACAGCACTACAAATCCCCCTATGGCCAACAAGATAACAAATTGCCGTATGGATATGATGATTCTGGAACTCGGCATCTTCACAAACATTCACAACCATATGTACCACCGCTGTTCGATAAGGGTGGCAAAGATCATAGAAAAAATGAAAGTTCATTATCATCTTTAAATTCTAGTACATCCGGCCGTGGTACGTAGGTTTTTGAATATTGATCATCAATTTTTATATACAGGCTACTCTTTACAATCATACCTCTAGTTCTAATAAATTTATGCTTATAAAAAAGAATTAGAGATCAAATTTTCTATGTGATTGTATAGAAGCAAGACTGCATTATATTTTTGATTTAATCTGATCTTGTTTTGAATTACAGTAAGGTACCCGGATACGACTAAAGGAATTTCTGATGACTCTAAAGAACTTCTCGATGGAGGATTTGATGATTTGATGGAAGTCTTAATGAGAGAGATGGACAATATGCAAACACCTTCCTCACGAATCGATGGTAGCGGAGGACAACATTTGGGCCATATGAAAAATAAGAGTTCGTCTGGAAGGAAAGAAGTTCATATTTGTGCTTATTGGTGTGTATTAATTGTGTGCTTGTAATATTTTATTACATTAATATTTTCATTATTGCTTAAACAGTCAATTACTTTATTTAGCAATTCACCAATTGATTCTTCTCCAATGTGGGCACTTAATAAAGCGTGGCATTCACATCACCTTCTCTGTACACAATGTCATAAGCCTATCGATCCAAACGTTGGCCACGTTGAAAAAAATGAGAAGGTATACTGTCCAAGTGATTTTGCTAATCTATTTTTACCAAAGTGTCGCAGGTGCAATCTACCAGTAGAAAGAGAAGCTGTAAGTGCGAGTGATGGAAAGCTGGAAGGAAAATGGCATGTGAAATGCTTCAACTGTCATGTAAGAATCGGGTTTATAATTGAATTATTGGCTTTAACTTGAATTCTGAAACTTTCATAAATCACTTTTTTAGACATGTAGCAAACCATTTCCAGACAAATCTTTTTATGTCTTTAACAACGCGCCATATTGTAAACGACACTATCATAAACTGAACAACTCACTCTGCAAAAATTGTGATGACGCTATTGAAGGACCTTGTGCGCAAACAATTGAAGGGTGGAGATATCATCCAAGGTGCTTTGTTTGCTACGTAAGTATTATAATTCATCGTTTACTTATGATTGTAATTTATATTAAAAAAAGTACAGTTGCACATCGACATAAACTCTTGATATAAGCACACATATCTTCAAACCCGATTACTTTATATGTTCTTAACTCCCTTTATAACTTTTTACAAAAATTACTACGATCCAGATGGCATTATTATTATTAACAATTACTAATTTGAATATTACATATTTAGAATTGTCGAGAGCCTCTCACAGATATTTACTATAGCTTTGAGAATAAACAATACTGTGAAATTCACATACTGGAAATCCAACGTAGGCGCAAAATTAGAGCAGAAAAGAGAAGAACGCTATTTCAGAATATTTGAGGCAGTGTTTTTGGATTATCCGCACTTTTGTACTTATTTGAACTTTGTTTAAACTTAGATTATTTATTTAAAATATATGCATTTTGTTATAGTTAACTACATTTCTCAAAAATTTATTCATGGTTACCTTATTCAATTTGGTAATCATTTTTTGATTTGGCATTGAAAAATTGTTAATACGCTTTACTTTTTATCATTTTTATTCAGTGATTATATGATATAATATTTGATGATGCATATTATATTTTGTTTTAATATTGAATTTTAAAACAAATATTATGGTTATTGTATTTGTATCTTTGTATATATCTAATATAGTGTAATTAATAGTTTTATTATTAGTAATATTGAATTTTACTAGTATACAGTACTTGGGTTTATATTGTTTAAATTTTTAAATTGGTGTTGCTATACGTATTAATTAAAAATATTATATAAAATGTTAAAAAATAAAAATTTAAAAACTTAATTAGGTATCACACCTCTGCAACGTGTTTATATATCACATCTTAACAATTTCTGATGTATAAATTAATTTTGTGTAACAAAAATAAAGAATTTTTTTTTTAAACTATAATAAAAAAATTTTTTTGCAAAATTTTAGCATATACTGTATTAAGTCTTATTCTAATTGCTAATCTCTAAAAGCCAAAAATTAGCTAATTTTCTAGAAAAAAGAAATAAAAAAAGTTAAAATCATATATAAAAATCTGATTAAAAACAAAAAAGAGTAAATTTTTGGCAAAATAAAATTAGCTAATTTATAGTACTACTCTAAGTTTAATTCTTATCTTAATCAATTAAATTTTGATCAAATAGGTGAAAAATTTACCCCTATGTGTGTGTTTTTTTTTTTTTTAAATAGTCTTGTCTTTATTTGGGGCTATTCAGTAGAAAGGAGGAAGATCTACTTTTTGACTAAAAAATTTTTATTAGCTTATTAAATAAAGTATAGTCAGATATATAATTTTAATAAAAAGTTAAATTATGCCAGTTTAATAATTTTTTAACTTTTATATATAATTATTACTATCTAGTATTGTATATAGTACCCAGTATAACATGACTTTTTATATAGTAAAAAATTAGAAATCATGTATATTACACAATTTTTTTTTTTTTTTTCTCTTTAAGGTAACCTCTTTGGTCGGTGAATTTTATTATAGTTAAATCAGGGTTAGTAGTATTTACAATGATTTTAACTATATATATTACAACCCGCCTTAGGACTATCTTGATCATCCTTGAGATAAACCTGACATCGCATTACATGTTCCATACATGATAGTGCATGCTCGTTCGGTAATTACTTCCCAATTAGTACATATTGTCTGCTGTCATTGTGTTCGTATCTCAAGCCATCTTTTGGGATGCTGCCATAACACAATCTGTATCTCAAGTACAACCTTCCTAATTAGTCCTTCATTACTTTACTTCTGCCCTTATTAAGTTCATAACCAACCCCAGTATTGACATTTTCTGACACATGAGTTCGGCTCCAGAGACATCACTTCTTCCAATTTAGTTAGACTGTGGAGTCCCCTCATCCTCCAATGGCCAGGTTGGTGTAACCCCGCCTATAAGGGTTATGATCGCCAGGCCTCTAGTTGAGTTCTCAGTATAGTTTTAACTCTGAAGTTAGCCACTAATCTTAATTCAGGACTTCCCAAACGGGTTCCTGTATGCGAAAGAGATTCCTAAGATTTACACAATCTTGGACTTATTAAGAGTTTGCACCGCCCTAAGCCGGTTTGCATTCTTTCGTGGTCTCTGAGTTTCCTCAGTTGTATGAACGCCAGCGGATCTTCCAGAAATACTATGCCCTGGTGTGACTTAAGTTACAGATACCCTAATCCAATCATCTTATACAGGTTATCGAAACACAAATCTATTTTTCAAAATCATTGTCCGTGGGATTTGAACTCTAAACCTGCCGCTTGGAGAGGGTGACGACTAGACCACTTTACTAAGCTGCCACACCTCTGTATATTACACAATTGTTTATATTGCATAGTATATATAAATAATACTTTAAAAAATTGATCTATATTATTTGTTACAAACAATTGTTATGATTTACAAAAACATGATTTTTTCAAAATTTTTAATCAAATTTAAATGAAAATTAGCTCCCTTTCTACTAAATAAACCTTATAGTTTATGTTACTTATAGTTATTAAAAAAATTCATATAATTTCAAATAACATCTTGTTTTTTAATTTAAGTAGTATTAAAAATATAAACTATAAAAATAATAAATCTAAAGCTTCTCATTCAGATTTATAGTTTACTTTTTTTAATCAGTTGTTAGGGGCATACCATTTATTATGTGATATTTTTTACTTAATAGTTATCTCTAATCATGTATAATGTGATAACTTTATCTAATTTTAATTGGTTAATATTAGGCTTCTGCATGGGCCAGGTAGAGCCGGGTACTAGTGATACTCTTACCCTACCTGTTTGTATGTAGGCCAATTTATCTGAGCCCTACCCTTACCCTAGGGCTAAAATCCTAGTACCCATACCCAGCCCATTAGGATGCGGGTACCCTTTAAACTACCCATGGGTCCTGTCAAAAATATAAATATACGGTTTCAATTATTTATTTTGTATAAACTTTAAATAAAGTCGTACTGTGTATAAATAAGAATCAACACTTTAGCTTGAATTAAAAAAAAGAAATAAAATCTGATAATTATTATTGTATGATAATAATAACAAGAAAATTTAAAAGTCATACAAAATTCAATCTGATAAGAATTATTATATGATTCTAGAAAATTAAATTGTTCGTTACTGAAAGAATCACGAAATTTCAAAGTAAAAGAATAAAGAGTTTTAGTATATAGTCATTCTCCTCTATAATAATGCTGTTTGTTTTACATAAAAAGTATAGGATTATAAAATTTTAATTGTAATGTGATTATATAAAGTTTTTTTTAATAATATATTGTCAATGATTTTTTAAAAAATGGTGCTTATAAAGAAGGTGAGATTATATAGTAGAGGAGGACGACTGTAATTTGTTGGAAATATCTTTTTCACAGTTACAATAAGTTTTAAGAGTTGTACAAGAAAACACTGCATGTTCCAGGATAATAATTTTTGACTATTATTAGTTGATATACATGTCATCAGAAGTAATATTAAAGAAATTAGGCAATAAAAATCTGCGATTGAATAATTTATTTCAAAACTTACTTGTTGTTCAAGAAAAGACAATGTGTAGGAGGAACTGTTCACACATGTGATGATCAATGCATTTCTCATTATTCAATTTTTAGAATTATTATGAAAGAGTTAAAATTGTAACGGTAAGGTAAAATTTTACAAAAAAATCGTATGTATGTATATTATACTTGATCTTAAAGTCGATCATCACATGGCAGCAACATCCTGATGCTGTTATTGTTCAAATTACAATTGTATGAAAATCTATTAAAATAAAAAATTACATAAAACTTCGTAATTTTACTATCTTACCAAAGCAAAGCAAGTTTATTTGTTATTTTTTGATTCTTCATATTTACATTTAAATTTGAAAAAAATCAAACTAATTTGTGAAGTTCTATTAATTTTGCTATAACATTTATCTATCCACATTCAAATCTACCCCAAAAAAGAAAGATTCACAAAGCAAACTAGATAAAAAAAAAAAATTCGTTAACAAATTTATAAATCCCAACCAAACTTATCTGCTATATCTAACCAATTTCTTTGGCACATTAATGCTGCTATTGTATCTGAGTTTAATAAAGTATAACTATCATCAATAATACGACCTGCATAGCTAAACATTTGTTCTGATGCAACGCTTGAAGCAGGTATTGCAAGAAAATCCCGTGCCATTGCTGATAGATTAGGAAATCTCTCTATATTATGCTTCTACTATTCAAGTATGTTGGTAGTTTTCTGATTAATTAGTTCATCTAAATACCATTTTACTTCACAAAGCGGATCCTTTTTGCTTATCCAAGTCTGCTTTGCAGCATATTTGAAGAAATCATCAATGTGGTTTTCAAACATTGATACATCATTTTGAATGTTAATAGCAACTTCATTATCACGATCAACAGTTGAGGAATACGTACGAAGATATATATCTTCAAATCTAATTTTAATAATATTAGAAATAAAAATAAACATAAGTGTATATATAATAAATATTCATACTTCATTCAAATATTCTGTATTTTTTTATCAAGATCATATGGTAACAATTTTTCCTTTTCATAGTAATAATATGAAATAAATTGCATTTTGTAACGAGGATCTAGAATACATGCGATCATATGTAAGAGAATGTTATCTTCCCAATACTTATTAAACTTTTCAATCATGGGCTGACTAATATCACGAATAAAGCTATCTGAATAAGATTTCATACTCATAAGATGAGTACGAATATTCCAAACTAAAGCAAGGGAATTGTTAAGAGTTGGGTATAAATTTGCTGACACTTTCAAAGTATCTATTTTTATTAAAAATTTTTTAAAAATTAGTCTAGTTATTCGTATTAGTTTTCTTAATTCGATTATTTTATTGTACAGTAATTATATCCTTTTTTTGAATTACAAAATTTACATTTTTATAATACATACATTCATAAAAGGGTCTTAATATATTGGTAATAGCCTCTGCATTTTTCCATTCCTCATTATCGGGTATATCAGGAAATGTTTTATCTCTGTCTTTCATTCTAAGAATCACACTTGTAACTCATGCAACTGATTGTAACATTAGAAATGTCGAGTTCCACCGCATATTGTAGTCTAATGGCGGAACTACAGGTTTTAGAGATTTAGATTCACAAATGTCTAAAAACATTTGACGCCTTTTTGGTGATGTATGTATTGCTTTAACGCAACTACGAATCTAAACAAATTTAATAAAAGTATTATATATTACTATATGCTAACTATTACAGTATATTATATTAAATAAAAAATTAATATTGATTTTTAATTAAGTATATAATTACCTTTCCAATAGCTTTGGCGATTTTTTTTAGACCATCTTTTACGATAAGATTTAGGATATAGGCAAGGCACCTGTTATGAAAAAGCTCCTTATCGATTTGTATATAAGAGTCTTGAGAAATGAGATCGGCTAATTCATGAATTGCAATATCATTTGATGCGGCATTGTCAAGAGTAATGGTTTGTAACTGTAATAACAAAGTCATTAATATTTAAAAAATAACCTACTTAAAACTATGTTAAATACAAGTTAAAATGTCCAGACTTATGCAATTTTAAGGATTTTTCATTGTTTAAACAATGAAAAATCCTCAAAATCACATAAGTCTAAACATTTTAATACAAGTATGAAAATATAAATCACTTTTTAACTACCTTAGTAGTAATAAACTATTCATCTATTTCCACCTTAATACAATTGGCAATATTAATTCCAGTATATAGATAAGGAATTAATAGGAATGATAATAACATTGAAATAAGATTCCAATTCTTATCAAAAAAATGTACTGTAACCGACAGATATCCAAGTTGCTGAAGGGACGTCCAAGCATCACAGGTAAGAGAGATTTTACCTTCAGCATTTTGAAGGATTTCTTTAATCAATGTTTTTCTTTTATTGTAAGTTTTTATAATGTCTTGCTTTATTGTATCAGCACTAATACTAATAGTCCATCAATAAGCTTACAAAAGCCCCAGCCTTCTATAAACTGGAAACTCAACTCATCCAAAACTACCATATTGGCGATATCTTTTCTAGTTGACTCTTTCATATATAGTCTTTTTTTTGTTTGAATATTAAATCTTAATTGAGTTTGACCATCAGATGAATTTGGTTTCGAACCATTATTATAATATAAGAACTTTTGGTACTTAAGACAGGCATCAAAATGACGCCGAAGGTGAGATGTTTCACTTCCTTTTTTGTGACTTAAAAGCTTATTACAATAATTACATTGGGGTTTTCTTCATTTTTTTCATTAGTTACTTTTGAAAACCTGTTTCATATAGCAAATGTATGCTTTGATAATGCAAGTTGACTAGAGGTTTCACTATAAGTTTGGCTGATGGCTCTATTAGTAGTTTTATTAGTAGTTGAGCCGTTAATCGAGACAGTATCCAAGTCAGAGACAGATGCTAGTACAAATGATGTTGAAGCAGAGTTAATATTATAGTTATTGACTTTATGGATATCTATGGGGTCATCCATATTAGCAGGTTCACTGTAGTTAGAGTCATTTATATTTGCAGGATCATTATAGTTATCCCCGGGGTCATCCATATTAATGCATTGGTAGTGTTTGGTAAATGTTTAATGTTAATTAATTTTTCAGAAAAGTTTTATTATACTTATAATAAAAATTGCAGTAATTAATTATAACATACCATGGCTTAGCAGTTTTTCACTAGTCTTATTGGTAAGTACGTTAATACTTTAATGTGTTTCTACCTTAATATTCTAGTAGTACTTTAATGTGTTGATACTTTAGTGCATTGATACATAATTTAGTACGTAATTTAGTATGTTGGTGCGTACCTTAATACATTGATACTGTTATAGTGTGTTGATTTAGTAAATTAGTAATCTAGGTGTTAGGCGTTGGTAATTTAAAGTATTGGGCATTGGTAATCTAGAACGTTGGGCATTGGTAATTAAAAGTGTTGGGCGTTGGTAATTAATAGTATATTTGGTGTTGACAATTTAGCGCGTTGTATTAGTTATCGATCGTTAAGTGGGATAAATTTCCAAAAAATGTAAGAATTATTAATCATACATATATATGTATTATGCACCTGTATTATGATTGGTTGGTAGTCACATGAAATATGGTAACAGGTATCTGTGGGCAGTAAGCAGTATTACTTAAGCCCTACTCAGCTTTGTAAGGGCTCAGCACCTGGGGCCTTTACCCTTATTTACAGGCCCAGAAATTGGTATCCCGGCCTGGCCCTTATGGTACTACCTATGGATAGCCCAGGCCCATGTGGAAGCCTAGTTAATATCATATATAGACATGATCATTACCTTTAACTATGTATCTATAGTAAAAATTATATGATAAATGGCATGCCTCTTATTTGGTGAAATATTTAAGTTTAAAATTAAGTGGTTTCTCAAATTTCAGACTAAAATATAATTTTTTCTTTAGTGATATGAAAATTTGATTAATAATAATCAAAACATATGATTAAAATCTATAAAAATTTTAGAAATTTTGATAAGTATAGGTGATATAAACTATATTTATTGTCGCAGATTATTGTGAAATCGAATTATCATGAAATTTGGGATCTTAATTTGAAAATATTAGCCCTACCAAAATCCATCTATACTCTTTTATTAATAATTCTAACTCTAAATCCTAACTTAACTATAAAAAAAAAGCTTACAAAAAAGGTCCAAAAAAATTTAAAAATTGTACATAAAATAAATTTAAAATTTTACAATGATCTGATTTCACAATAATCTGTGATATTTATTTAAACTACTATTTAATTAATATATAAGCATACTGTTTTTATAGCTAATTTAAAAAAGACTTACTAGGCATTTTATTTAGTATAATTTACAAAAACAACAATTTATCTTTCTAAGAATTTTGTACTATATAGATACCTGTTTAGTTATTAATTGGCTATTGTTTATTATATCAAAACTTTAACTAGCAAGGATATGCTAATTTGTTTTTTTATAAAATCTATTTTTTAATTAATTTTTTTTTCTTAATTACTTAAAGTTTTTTTTTTTTAAATCTGATCTTTTGTCTTTTGGCTTTTTTTCTTTTTTTTTTGGGTTTTTGTTTTTTTTATCAAGTTTTCTTGTTTTTTTTTTTTTTCTTGCTTTTTCTTTATTAGCAAATTTAATAGGGCATAATATTAGATAATAAATTTTTTTTTTTTTTTTTTAACTTCAACGATTTTGTCATCTATCTAAGCAGTTGTTATAACTTCACCCAGCTACCCTATATAGTGCTCAGATGCAACCGTCTGCACCATCTCATGTGTGAGATGGACATCCTTAGGTACTTCTATCAAGCACCCTAAGTTCTGATCTAACTCAGAACCTTAATATTTTTTACTAATTCGTATATACTTTGCTATATATACTACTGTACAACGTCTACCAGTTATAATTCATCTCTCATCACTTATCATATTACTCCTAATTCGTTTCTTGTATAATTTCCAAATTGGTGTCCTAGAAGTGGGTGCTCTTCTTGTTTCCAGTTTGGTATCTCTCAAGATGTTACTTCAGTTTCTAATCTGTATCTCAAGCCAGGTGCTGCCGCTATCCGAAGACCCGTATCTTAAGCTACCTGCTACCACCATTAGGAGAGCTATTCGCATGGTTCCAGATATTCACGTCATACATCTCCAAATTAGACTACTGCTCCTTTTATAGTACTCCCTATCAGTATGGTATTACAGAAGTCTAGATCTTTAGAATGGAAGTTAAGTATCTCAGTAACCCAGGACCCACGCTTCTGCTATGTTTCGTTATACTTCCATGACTTCTATATAGGTTGTATGACACATTACTCACTAGCTGACTTTATTTTTGTACTACTGAAGCACTTGCTTCCATGCTTTTCAGGTTTTTTTTAGCCGGTTTTCCTTGTTTCCTTGTGCCAGAGGTGTTCCATATTTGGTAAAGCTATTCTCTTACCACAGCCCCTTACTATGTTCACTGCTTCTCTCACCACTTCTGAATATATTGCATACAGCCGTCCTCCCAATCAAGATCCCAATGCCGACTTAAAGTTGTTGGTGCTACCTTGCCAATCATGGATTCACACACACAGCCTTTTGTAGTATTTTCTTCTGTGACCTATATTACACACAGTACCTGATCTTTCCATGGCTCGGAACTCCTTCCAAGAATTCTTTATTGGCCAAATATGTACTTTACATGGTCTTACCACTACAGGGTTCCACATTCAAAAGCCCTTAAAGGTTACAGAGATAATTAATTAAATTAATTACTATTAGCTATAATTAAACTGTCAACCTCGTCTATGAAAGGTTAGGCGCCTAGACCACTAGACTATGGAACCCTAACCTCATTACATAATAAATTATGACCTGTAAAAAAGGCATAATATAATATAAGATATTTCGAAATCTTGCAAAATATTAAATTACGAAATATTATATAAGATATTATATAAGATATTTTATACAATAAAACAAAATAGAAAGCAAAATTTTACAACAAATTTATAGATAGTAAATTAAATTGCATTAATTCAAACATGCTTAAAGATAATAACAATAAGCAAAATTGCTAAGTGTATATTATAAAAAAAATTTAATATTTTAGAAATTTAAATTAGAAAATTACTAAATATATTATCCCTTAAATTGTAACACAGGCAAATTTGCCTGTGTTTTTATTAAAAAGTTTAATTTTTTTAATAAAAA